>OVBE01002284.1:0-31387 GCA_900406425.1 Iberis pinnata | reverse complement strand
TCTTTACCTTATTGGTGTGTTGATTCACTTGATGTATTCACATAACTAATAATTTAATAAGTCGTTCTTTTGTAAAAAAAAAATTACAATTAATAAGTATCCGCTAATTAAGTAGATGTGCATGTCATCATTCATATAATGAAATATGAATACACTTGAATTGATGTTGGTTTAACAACATATAGCAATTTTTGGATTAGTCATAAATTATTACTAAATATCGACTAATATTATTTGTTAAAAATTTCGACTAATTGTTAGATTAGTCAAAAATTAGTTGAAATATCCTAAAAAAATTTCGATCAGTTTTATTGTTGGAAATATGCATTATTTTTTGTATTGAAATGGAAATGGCCAAAAAAAGAAAATTGTCTGACAAAATAGTTTTATAAGAGAAACTGGGAAAGTATATAGTTATATTGTTTGTTTTTATATGTAGAAAAAAAGTAATTGACACCATTATTTGTTTGTTGATCTCTCTTATCCATAGTCAGATTTTAGATATTTAAATTTAACGAAAAATTTGCAATACCAAAAATATGTTGAATTCGGAACAAACAAAAGAAACTAATCGTTTTGCACTACCATTAGACCACCACACTTTTTGTGGTAGTCCACCACATTTTTGGTCGACACCTATACAAAAAAAAATTGAATGAAATCAATGTCAATCAGTTTTTAATTGATCGTCGTGATTATACTACAGCTAGATATATTATACATATTCAAAGTAGTTGAGTGAGGGTTAGACCTTGTCCAACGTAAGCCGTGAAGATCCAAAAGGAATGATTTCAAAACCAGAAAAAGAAAGAAAAGAAAAAAGAAGAGTAGGAGCTTAATGTGCAACCAATAAAAAAAAAAAATATGAAGAAAAAGAAACAAGCTTGAAAAGGAAAAAGAAGAATGGAAAGGGAATCAATGATTGAAGAAGGATACTAGATTTTAAGTCTTAGTATATATAGGAGGTTAAGGTGAACGAATTAGAGTAGTTCTCTTGAGCCGACTATCGTGAGAAATTAAGCATTGTGAGAGAGAGTTATTTTTGTGTATGTTCGTGTCTGTAAAATCGAATAGACAGAGTGACAGAGAGAAAAAGTTAAGAAAAACAAAATTCAGTGAATAAAAACAAGCTGTATTTATGTTAATCTTAATAAAAAACAAATTTTGAAGAGAATTGTTTGATGTTTAGTCCGTTTGCTTTTTCAAGCCTTTTAGAGGTTCTAAAATCCAAAAAATAATTAAAAAATCCCAAAGCTATTGGAAAGAGGAAGAGTGGTTCCTCATTTGGGTCTTTCAAAATCGGATCAGGATTGTCGTGTGTCAGTCTGTGATTGGCGGTCTTGATTTTTAGAGTAATTTGTTTGTTTTTTTCAACTGTCGACTTTTTTTAATTCATGATTTTTTGTAGGACTGAGCTTTCGGATACTCGATTCGGTTCTGATTCTTCGGATTCTAAATTCTAATACCCAATCGATACTTTTCTAATATTCGGTTTGGTTCCGGTTCCCGTTCGGTTCTTGTCGGATCCGGGTCGGTTCGGTTTCATTTTCTTATTCATGATTTTTGGTAGGGCTGGGCTTTCGGGTATTCGACTTGGTTTTGGTTCTTTGGATCCTAAATTCTAATACCTAATCGATACTTTTCTAATATTCGGTTTGGTTCCGGTTCGGTTCTTATCGTTTTCGGGTCGATTCGGTTCCATGTTAAAGTAACCAGAAAATATCCGAAGTTTTCGGTTATAAGATGGTTCCGGCTATTTCAGACCCGAAATACCAATAATCCAAAATTTTCGGTTCTATGTCGTTTCCGGGTATTTCAGATCCAAAATACCAAATATTCAACTAAAAAATTATGTTCAAACATTAATGCAATAGTTTGTTAATTTTATAAAATTTATGTTCAAATATTTCAATAAAAAGATTATGTTCAAATATCTCAAATAAAATAAAATATTAATTCTTAAGAACTATATTAGTGGTTCGACCATTGGAGGCACTAAAATTAAGATTCTTAATTTTTTAAAAATTGTTAAATATTAATTAAATTAATCATTAGAATCTCTAATGTGATCCTAGCATTGGACATGGTCTTAACATGTGATTACTTATTCAGAAAGTGTTGAAATAATTTGATTAATCAAACATATTATAACTGGTTAAAATGATTCGTCTTATCATTATTAACAATCAGAAAAATTCCCAAAAAATACACAAACTATTTTGGTTACCTGTTTAATACACCAAGTATAAGAATTTTTGAATACACGAACTTTCAAAATTTGTAGACTTTTAACGGCGTAGTTAAAATATGTTAATTCAATTAACTCTAGTTAATTAAGTCTGTTAACCTTTAACCCTTTGTGGTTAAGTGAAATCAAAATGATGAAACTACCCTTATTCAATTAAGGATTAATTTTTTCCCCAAATCGTTTTTGTAAGAACCCGAGAAATGCGGCTTCATCAATCTTTGCGATTATTGACCAAAAATTTGAAGATCGATCCTAGTGATGAATCTGGGAGTGTTCTTGATAATGTTAAAGGTGATATCCAAATGAGCCATGTTCGTTTCAAGTATCCTTCAAGACTAGATGTTCAGATCTTTCAAGATTACTGTTTGTTAATTCGCGCAGGAAATGTTAGATCTCGAATCTTGATCTTGATTTCTCAGTTTGGTTCTATATCCTTGTTTATGAAGTATTCAAATTTTGTTAGCTTTGGTAGGAGAGAGTGGAAGTCGGAAATCAACTGTGCTTACATTCTGATTTGCAGCATCAAACATTTTCATTTCTTCTGGTTTGTTAGGAATTTGAATTGTGTCTCCTGCTTGCCTAACGTGTTAAGTAGAATGTGCATATTGTAGGGCATCTTGCTTTTTGACATTTGAGCTTTAGGAAAAGCTATATTTCTGTTTCAATGTTTGTTTGGTTAGATAAATTCTTGGCAATATGATGACAGAGGCATTGGTGTTTGAAAATTAGTCATGTCTTGATTCTCCAAACTTAATTGTTCAAATAAATGGATGATTTTGGGTTGTAGTGTGGGTAATTTTCTTTCTCGTTCTCATTTGAAGAAGACTCTTTATCTAATATGGTTTGTATCTTAGAGGATAAGATTTCCTGAACATTTCATTATCTACTCAATTAGTTAGGTCTAGAATATGCAACAGATATATCTCCTCTATTTTGTTTTGCTCATTAAAATACAGTATTTACTACATTGGCTAGTGGGTTGTTTCATTTTGTCAAAACTCAAAAGGATTCTAATGCTAGCTAGTTAATGAAAATGTACACTTTCATTTGTTTTGCTACGGTTTGATAATGTATTGTTTAAGATATCAATTGCTCCTCTACTTAAACGGGTGGTTAATATGCAGGGATCATTCACCAGCACTGGGATGGCTGTATCTTCAAAGTTGCCCATATTCTCTGATCAGGTAGGCAAAAGCAAAGAGTAGCTATAACTAGAGCTATTGTTAAAGATTCTAAAGTGGTGTTACTCGATGAAGCAACAAGTGCTTTAGATGCTGAATCAGAACATGTGGTTCAAGGTGCGCTTGAAAGTGTCATGGTTAACCAAACTATTGTGGTGGTAGCTCATTGGTTATCGATAGTCAAGAATGCAAATGTAATTGCACCGGTTAATAATGGAGTCAATAGTGGAAAAAGGAAAACATAATTCTCTGATTAGTATTAAAGATGGTGTCTATGTATCTTTAGTACAACTTCATCTGAGCGCTTCAACATAAACACTTTTTTGTTTTGAGATTCATTGTAAAAATTTCTAGTCTTTGTGTCACTAAAACAATATTGTTTAATCATCATCTTCACTTTCATCACTATATGAGACTAAAGCTAAACGTACAGGAGATTTACCTACGAAATCTGTTGACACATAATCTAAAGAAGCTTGAACAATGTTTTTCTTCTCTTCCTCTGTCTCTTTAACCTTCTTCGGTTGTGGCTTGAATTTTATGATCGCGTTAAATGGCTAAGTTGCAATGCTTCTCTTCCCGGATAGTTTTTGTTCATGTGAAAGAGAAGATATAGATCAAACCATCTAGTCATGATTTTTCTAATACTAATAGTCAAAAGCTTATAAACATCAACTCATCAATATTTTACATTGATCATAAACAGGAAATAAACTGCTTACCAATGCGATTCTATCGAGAAACTCAATCTCTTCTTTATCTAGAGCTTTAGGTGGTCCTGAAAATCCAATTCAAAGGAGTTAAAAACAAATCTTCTTCAATGAAAACATTGAAACAAAGTGCACAAACCAAGGTTTGTAATTTCAAATAGAAGAACTAATCCAAAGATGTTGCAAATGAGTGAAAAATTAACTATGTTTGAATCGTTCGTTGAACTCAACATTCTTCTTGTCTTTGTTCTCTTTCAAAATCTGAAATTTGCAAAGTCCAATGAAATTCATTCAAGTGCAATTTTCATGGAGAATAACAATGGAGAAATGGAGAAGACAAACCTCTACAAAGCTCTATCTCTCTGGAATGTTCCATCTTCAACTCTTTCGCTTCTTTCTTTCTTCAAATTATCTAACTGGTTTCACCAAATTCGGTTGTCCATAATGAAAACACAAAATCAAAATCTACAAAAACTAAGGATACAATAGAGAGGGAGAGAGAACTTGTTCCTCTTAGATGAATTTTAGTAACCTGATAGGCTTTACCGATTCTTCAGCCATCTTCTTCCTTTCTTTATTATTGACTTCACTTAACCACATAAGATTAAAAATTAACAGACTTAATTGACCAGAGTTAATTGAATTAACGTCTGTTAATTGCACTGTTGAAACTCTACAAATTTTGAGAGTTCGTGTATTAAAAAACAAATTTCTTATATTTTGTGTATTAAACAGCTAACCAAAATAGTTTATGTAATTTTTGTCCAAATTTTCAATAGTTTGTGTATTTTTTGGGAATTTTCCCTTAACAATCCTCTAAATAGTATCTTCTTTAATAGAATATTTTTTAACAAAAAAATTTGTAGCCAAACGATATATTGTAATGTATATAACTAAACAGGTGGGAACAAACTTTCATGCCAATCCGGTTCAGCTTTTGTAAGCGACCGGTTTTAAAATTTGAAAGTTGGCTTGACTAATTTAGGGGGTGTTATTGGTTATGGTATTTTAATAGATTTATAAATCTATGAGAATTTGAAAATTTTTGGATTTTGAAATGATTGTATTTTGAAATACCATGATTTATGTTTGGATTTGGTTCTTTATATTTTTAACTTTGAAATCCTTTCAAATCCATTCAAATATAAAGTGGAATTTGAAATCCAATATCAAATCATTAAACGAATAACACTGGATTTCAATTAGAATTTACAAATCATTAAAGACAATTCGTGTAGTGAATCATGGTGAGAACGAGAATCACATTAATATTCACATGAGTAAAGACTACTCGTGTAGTGAATCTAGTTCACGTGTGTTACCCCAATTCACGTGCCTTCATATTTTTTACGTGTATAAAATATTCACCTGCATGAACATTATTCACGTGCAAGCAAATTACTCACATAAATAAAACTTTTACAAATTATCACATGTTCTCTCACGTTTCCATGCGTTAACATCTACTCTAAGATTACTTTGTTTCATAGACAAAACGCAAAATACCATACGAATCCATAAATTATCAAAACGAATCAAAAAGTTATTTTAATCAGTTTTTAATCACAATTATTTATACAAACTCAGCAAAAAAATCAGAATTTATAAAGGACGAAGTAAAAATCCCAAATATGAAAAACAAAGAAAGTAATTAATTGTAACCAAACCCCGAAAACCAATTAGAATAACAAACCAAAAAATCAGAAATCTCTGAAATAGAAGAAGTAAATAGGATATGAAAAAACTATGAAACCTAAGCCAATCTTTGAAATCATGATTGATAACTCAAAAAATCTGGAATCTCTGAAATAGAAGAAGAAGTGAACATAATATGAAGACACTATAAAATCAAACCCATAAATATCTGAAATCACTATTGATAACTAATAAATCTACGAAATTTCTATAAAAAATTATACAAGAAGTAAACAGAAGATGAAAAAATATGAAATCAAACCTTGTTACAATGAGATGCAAAAACAAGAAACTTATAACTCAAACCCCCACGATTTATTTAAGAATTCACATAACCTTTAACGAAAATGAGAAGAAATCGTTATCTTTTGAAGAACTTAATAAAAGTGATAAGTAGACGTTTATTTTACCTAGGTTTAAGTAAAGGTAACTTTCCTTTACTTCATTATTATATTACTATTATTATTATAATATATATATATATATATATTATAATTATTTATAATAAGTAAATGTTTATTCTATAATTAAATAGAGGGATAAGATGATAATTGTATGAGGTGAAAGCACCTAAATACAAATGATATGAAAAGACACATATTTTCTAAATTAGCAAACATAGAAGTGTCTATTTAACAGATTTTTTCTAAAATACAAAATACAAGAGTAGAAGACATATACAAAGTTCATCTACGTAATAATATTTGTAACGCAACAAAAGCAGGCTTCTGTATAATATCTGAATTGCTCGATTCATCATGAAACAAATGGCTAGCTTTCATTAAACCTTACTGCTAGTTTTTTTGGGTTAAAACTGTAAATATCATATTAATGAAAGAGTTTGTAAGTGATTACAAAAGTTTGATCGAAAGGAAAGAAAATAGCCTACAAACAAAAGGCAGGTTTCTCATCTATTTTGTTTTATCTGTTAAGCTTTGAGATCATGATCTAAGAATCCATTAATCCCTTGAATGATTTCTGATTTCCCTAGCCATGATTATAAGCTTTATAGTGTTGTCGAGTCTGCGGCATAGTTCAAAAGATGTTGCAGTTTTGCTTTGATGTAGGCGAGAATTTCTCTCTTGCCAGATAGTATAGGTTAGCGCATGTACTCCAATGCGCCTTAGAGTTTTAGGAGCTCGAATTGATGATGATCTCAGCCATATATTCAGTGATTCCCAAGTGTGAAAACCTTGAGAACCTACATCCAAACGAGCCAATAAGAAGACCCATAAAAGAGCTGATATGTGACATCTCAATAAGAGGTGCTCTGGTTTCATTTTGAAAGATTGCAGAGAACACAAGCTTCGTTTGTGTTTATGCCGTAAGAAGCAATGGTTGTTCTTGTTGGTAGTCTATCATAATTAGCTACCCACATAAAGAAAGTGTGTCTTGAGATAGATCCCTTAAACCAAACGTTTGTAGTCCATGGTTTGAGCAGCAGTTTTGATCTCAATCGATCCCAGATCTTTCAAGCATTAAAAATGTGCAAACATTGGCCATCGATTGTCCAATCATATGAGTCCTTTATATGATGTTGGAGAGGGAGTAGTATGGTGGATAATTGAGTATGTATCAGCTCAGTCTCATAGTTCCTGGCAGGTCTAACTCTCCATCCTTGATCTTCCCAAGCATCGAAAACGGTGGCATGAAGGCCAATTCCCAGATCCGAAGGTGAGGCTATGTTAATGAGAGGGCCTATTGGCAGCTACTTGTCAAACCAGAAGCTCGCTTGTTCTCCGCTTCCAATTTTGCACGAGATGAACTGTAGGGCCATTGGTCTTAGGCGAAGTATCAACTTCTAATTGAGTAGGATTGTTTTGCATCATCTTGTCCCCAGAAGTTGATTTTCTTCAGTTTGCTTTTTGAGGTCCAACTAACCCACAGGCTTCCGTAATATGATAATAGCAGCCAGATAAGGTGGAGGCAGAGCATCATGTTCCATATATTCATGTTGGAATTATTCTACCATGTTTGCTTCTGTTTCGAAATAAAGACTTATTCATCATCAGAATGAGTCATAAGTAGTTCCTAATTTTTAGCTAAGTAGTGAAGTAGTTGAGCTTAGTGCTCTATGTTTTAGTTCTCTGTTTTTCTTTCTTATAAATTTTAAAGCCATTGAATGATATAGATTACTTGAATGCATTTTTGTTTCTCTGCGTTTTTACAAAGACAATTGGTATCAGAGCAAACTAAACAAGTAATCACAAAAGAACGAGAGAAAGAATGAGCGACAATAAGACACTCACCAAGATCCCACAATTTGATGGTCACTATGATAATTGGAGTGAATTGATGGAGAATTTTTTGGGTGCTAAGGGACTGTGGAATCTGGTTAGGATGGTTTCACAGAGGAAGCAGAAGGAGCAGAGTTGACAGAAGCCACTCATAGGCAACTGGAGGAACTGAAGACAAAAGATCATCAGGTGAAACATTACCTATTTCAGGCTATTGATCGCACTGTGTTTGAGAATATTGTGGACCATAGGACATCCAAAATCATATGGATTCAATGAAGAAGAATTTTGGAGGGAATGAGAGGGTCAAGAGATCACTTCTCCAGACTCTCATGAGAGAATTTAAAATCCTATCAATGAAAGTAGATGAAAGCAATGATGATTGCTTTGGGAGAGTCATGACAGTCTCCAAAAAGATGAGAAGCAATGGTGAGGAAATGCCAGATTCGAAGATAGTAGAGAAGATACTTCGAACTCTGACTGAAAAGTTTACCTATGTGGTGGTTTCCATTGAAGAATCCAAAGATACTAGTCACATATATATATTGATGAGTTGCAAAGCTCCCCATCGGTGCATGAGAAAAAATTCAAAAGGAGCAATCACGAAGTTAAAGATCATGCTCTAAGTGTCCGTGGCAGAGGAAGAGGATCCTACAGAGGCAGAGGGAGAGGACGCTCCTTTAACAAAGCCACCATTAAATGTTATATGTGTCACAAATTGGGCCATTTCAGCTTTGAATGTCCATCTACAAATAATGGTGCACACTATGCAGAGATAGATGAGAAAGATGAATTGCTTTTGATGGCATTTGTGGAACATCAAGGCACCAAAAGAAGTGATGCTTGGTTTGTTGATTCAGGCTGCTCAAACCATATGTGTGGAGATCAAAAAATGTTCTCATGCTTAGACACTAAATTCACTCATAGTGTCAAGCTTGGGAATAATCACAAACTAATGGTCAGTGGAAAAGGAGTTGTGAAAATTATGATCAAGGGAATAAGTTGTGTAGTCAATGATGTATATTATGTACCAGAATTAAAGAACAACCTGCTAAGTGTGGGTCAACTGCAAGAGAATGGGTTAGATGTGTTGTTCAAAGGAGGAGAACAAAAGACCTGCAGCATATACCACCCACTCAAAGGGAAAATAGCTAAGTCTGTCATGACAGCAAACCGCATGTTTGTATTACTTGGAGAATATGTGAGAGGAGCACAACCTGATGGAACATGTGGAAAGGTGAATGAATAAAGTTGTCTCAACATCAATATTTCAGACACTATAGAGTTATGGCATCACATATACGGTCATCTCAGCCATGGTGGCTTACTTACTCTCAGCAACAAAAACATGGTAGTGGGACTACCTGAAATTGGAAAAGCAATGGAAAAATGTGAGTCATGTATGAAGGGAAAGCAGCATCGAGTAGCATTTCCCAAACAAAGCAGTTGGAGATCTACTGAAAAACTGCAACTTATTCACTCAGATTTATGTGGCCCAATAACTCTTGCATCAAACAGTAGAATGAGGTATCTAATAAGCTTTATTGATGATTTCTCGAGGAAGGCTTGGATATATTTTATATCAGAGAAATCAAAAACATTCAATATGTTCAAAGTGTTTAAGACACTAGTGGAGAAGCAAACTGGATTGTTCATCAAATGTTTGAGAACAGATAGAGGAGGTGAATACAACTCAATTGAGTTTAAAATGTTATGTCAGGAGCAAGGAATTCAAAGACAGTTGACTACTGCCTACACTCCACAGCAAAATGGAGTTGTTGAACGTAATAATATAATCCTTATGAACATGGTGAGGACTATATTGCTGGAAAAGGAAGTACCAAGATACTTTTGGCGTGATGCAGTTCAATGGGAAAATCATATGCTCAATAGATGTCCCACACTGGTTTTAAAAGATGTCACACCAGAAGAAGGGTGGAGTAATCATAAGCCATCAGTGGAATACTTCAGGATATTTGGTTGCATAGGTCACGTGCACATACCAGATGCAAAGAGAACCAAACTTGATGACAGAAGCATCAAGTGTATCTTACTGGGTTTCAGTGATGAGTCAAAAGCCTTCAAAATGTTCAATCCTGTGGAGAAGAAGGTATATATTAGCAGAGATGTTGTATTTGAGGAGGACAAGAAATGGGATTGGAAACACAGCAATTACTCAACAGAAAGAGGAGCAGAACTTGAATGGGAAGCAGAGTATGAACCTGATGAAACTGTAAACCCAGAAGATGTAGAAGTAGGAGGTGAAGAGAATACATAAGGAAATCAAGCTAAAGATGAAGAATTGAATGATGAGGATAATGGTATTGAGGGAGGAAAAAACCAAACTGGGGATGATACAGAAGAACCTGCAGAGGGAGGAGAACATTCAACTAATACTGCAGTACCAACTAATGATGCAATTCCAGTAACCATTGTTGCAGCTCCTCCTGTATCATCACTGGTAAAAAGAACTAGAAAGCCACCAGTCTGGGCAGCTGATTACATTTTGGGTGAAAACTCATTTCTTACAGAGGAGGAAAATATGGTGCAAGTTGACTTTGATGTTGAGAGTCTCTCTTTCATGACCATATCAGATCCCAAAAGCTTTGAAGAAGCTGTAAAACACTCAATATGGAAACAAGCCATGGAAGCTGAGATCAATTCCATAGAGAAAAATCACACATGGTCCTTAGTGGTACTTCCAGCAGAAGCGAAAGCAATTGGTGTGAAATGGATCTATATGAAAAAACTCAATGAATTAGGAGAGATGGACAAATTCAAGGCCAGATTGGTAGTGAAGGGCTACACACAAGAGTATGGGATTGACTACACAAAAGTGTTTGCACATATAGCTCGTCTTGACACACTTAGGATGATCTTAGCCATGGCTGCTCAAAAGGACTGGAAAGTTTCTCAACTGGATGTGAAATCGGCTTTCTTACATGGTGAGCTTAAGGAGGATGTTTTTATAGAGCAACCTTAAGGATATGAAGTAGTTGGAAAGAAACACATGGTGTATAAACTTCACAAAGCTCTCTATGGCTTAAAGCAAGCACCTAGAGCCTAGTTCAGCCGGATTGAAGCATACTTCATCAACGAAGGTTTCATGAGTAGTCCCAGTGAGCAAACTCTATTCATCAAAAGGAAAGGTAATGACATACTAATTGTAAGTATTTATGTTGATGATTTATTGTTTAATGGGATCAATGAAGAAATTCTAAATCAGTTCAAGTGTTCTATGAGGCATGAATTTGACATGACTGACTTAGGATTAATGAGATACTTTCTGGGAATCGAAGTATTACAGAGTGACTATGGAATTTGGATCAATCAATCTAAATATGCTGCAAAGGTTATTGAAAGGTTTGGAATGCAAGAATGCAATGCTGTCTGTAATCCAATTGTTCCAGGACATAAAATTGGCCAAGATCCCTATGGTGTGAAGGTAGATTCAACTGTCTACAAGCAGGTAGTGGGAAGCCTAATGTATCTCACTGCAACTTGGCCAGACTTGATGTTTGTGGTAAGTCTTATCAGTCATTTCATGGCTAATCCCACTGAGTTACACTTTGCAACAGCCAAAATAATCAATCGTTACTTAAAGGGAACTTTGAATCATGGTATATGGTACAAAAAAGGAGAAGATAGTGAACTCTTGGGGTACACTCATAGTGATTATGCAGGAGATAGGGATGATAGTAGAAGTACATCAGGCTATGTCTTCATAATGAGTGGAGGAGCAGTTGCCTGGTCATCTACAAAGCAGCCAATTATGACTCTTTCAACCATAGAAGCTGAATATGTAGCTGCTGCATCTTATGCTTGTCGAGCAATTTAGATGAAGAGAATATTGCAGGAAATTGGCTATGAATCAAAGGAAGAATTGGTGTTGTTATGTGACAATACTTCCACTATCAAGCTGTCAAAGAATGATGTTATGCACGAAAGGTTAAAACATATAAGGGTCAGATATCACTTTCTCGGAGAGTTGAACAAGGATGGAGCTATCAATCTGGTTCATTGTAACACTGAAGAGCAGTTAGCAGACATTATGACAAAGCCATTGAAGCTGCTTTTGTTTCAGAAGATCAAGGAAGCCCTTGGAATGAGTGTGGTGAACTAAACTCTTAAGAGAGTTGAGTTCAAGGGAAGAATTGTTGGAATTAGTCTACCATGTTTGATTCTGTTTCGGAATAAAGACTTATTCATCATCAGAATGAGTCATAAGTAGTTCCTAATTTTTAGCTAAATAGTGAAGTAATTGAGCTTAGTGCTCTCTGTTTTAGTTCTCTGTTTTTCTTTCTTATAAATTTCTTTGTAAGCCATTGAATGATATAGATTACTTGAATGCATTTTCGTTTCTTTGAGTTTTTATAAAGAAAGTTAATTTATCGTAAGTCTAGACCACCTTCTTCTTTAGGGTGACAAATGGAATTACACGAGACTTTCGAGTATAGTTTCCCTTATGTTTTTCCTGACCAGAAAAACCTACAACAAAGTGATTTAATAAGATTGAGGCACCACTTTGGCAAAATAAATGCAAACATCCAAAATTTTAATATACCGTAAATAACATATTTTAATAATTGGAGTCTCCTTGAGAAACTTAGGACTTTAAGCGTCCATAAGTTCATTCTTGTGGTGATTTTATCAAATCAACGAGCTGAGATTTGTGATGCAAAGCTTTTTATGCAAAAGGGGAAGCCCCAAATGGCGGATGGGCAAAGAACCAATCGTGAAACCCCCTCTAAGAAGAGTTGAGGTTTCAGGAATGTTCTTTCCCAAGATGAAAAGATATGATTTGAAATTTTTCATGGTAAGTCCATACTAGTTTTCAAAGATCTCCATTGTTTGTTTATGGTTGTATGAGATGGAGCTGTTGCATCCAAAAAACCATCATATCGCCAGTAAAGATCAAATAAGAAACTCGCATTTTTCTGAGACCCGATATCTCTTCTTATAAATTTTCTTTGGAGAAGCTTGGAGAAGACCTCCATGACTATGCAAAGAGAAAGGGTGAGACAGAATCACCCTGCCTTAGACCTTTTGTTCCCTTAAAATGACCACTTAACTCCCCATTAATCGAAACAGAAAAACTAGTAGTGGAAATACACATGTTGATAGGTCAATGTAATGATCCGGGAAGTTCATAGCTGTAAGAGTTAAAATCAGGAAGTCCCATTTTACCGAATCAAACGCTTTCATGAGATCTATCTTTAACAGAGAATTTCCTTTGCTATCTTTCCTGTTGTATCTCGCGATAAGTTCTGCTGCAAGTAAGAAATTCTCCAACAACAAGAGGTCGGGTACGAAAGCATATTGAGAGGCATATATTAATTCATGGAGCATTTGCTTCAACCTGTTTGCTAATATGTGAGAGATGACTTTATAAACAATATTACAACAAGATACCAGTCTAAATTCTGCCACAGATTCTATGTTATCCTTCTTTGGGATTAAGGAAATTTTTGTTGCGTTCCAATTTTTAAGAATCTTTCCCAAGTTAAAAAAATTCCAGAAAAACATTGGTTAGGTCATCTCTAACAATTTCCCAATTTTGTATGAATAATTCAGATGTATATCCATCTGGGCCAGGTGACTTGTTATAGGGCATTGACTTAACCCCAACCTGCACATCAAATCTAGTGAAGACTGCATTTAGAAGGTTAATTGAGGCTTGGAAGCATTTTTTGTGATCACCAAATCAATGTCTGCACCTATCGCGGCCGAAGAAGGATCATGGGAACCAAGAATATCATTGAAATACCCCACTATGTGGTCTTTAAGTGCATGTGGTTCATGAATAATGTTTTCAGCTAGGTCCTTAAGTAGAAGAATAGAGTTTGTATAAACTCGACTCTGAATAATCTTGTGAAAAAACCTGGAGTTTGAGTTTCTCTCAGCAAGCCATTGGACTCTAGATTTTTGCTAAAGAAAAGTTTCTTCCATTGAAGCCAGAAAGAGCCAATTCATGTGAGTCATCCTTTTTTCAGATGCAAGAATAGTCGATGGAGATGCAAGCGGCTTGGCTTGAATCTGGAGTAAGAGCTCATGCGCATCTGAAGTTCACTTCTCTATGTCTGAGATAGTACTTTTTCTGAAGTTTTTAATGGGTCCTTTGATTGCTTTGAGGTTATGCGAAAGAATAAACATATTAGTGCCATTAAAGTACAATGAAGTCCAAAGAGAACCAAGAAACTCTTTGAAATTTGGGATTTAAAGCAAGAATTTTTAAAATTTGATGGATGGTTTCCGTTTCTGCTTCGTCTTGTCGAGAATTAGGCAAGTTGGACTGTGATCTGAAATGCTTAGCTTTCCGAAAATTTCTATGGAATTTGGAACATGGAAAGCCAGCTATGTTTACCAAGACCCTATGTAGTTTTTTGGTTATTGGGTCAATATCTCTTTTATTAATCCAAGTAAAGGTGCTATACATGTAGATCAAATCAGAAAGAACAACATAGTTAAAACAAGACATGAAGCTTCGCATTCCCCTGGTTGAAACATAATGTGGCAGATCAAAGTGCTCAGCAGCTTTAGTGATTTTTTGTTAAAATTGCCTAAGACCACCCATGACTGATGAAAAGCGGTTTATGAACCCGTATCCAATTTTTATAAGTACGATGTTTGATTGAATTGTTGAATCTCTTATATTCCAGCAAAAAAGACCAATGGATATATAAGATTTTTTTTTGGCTTGGTAGCCTATTTTCTAGGGCCATAAGAGAATTAAGGATACCCACAAAGAAGACTAATCCAATCTATAAATATGTACCAAAAAATACAACACTTTTGTTACTCGACCAACCATCAAGAGACGCAAATACAACAGGTACACTAATCAGTAAGTTTGATGAGGTAAAAAACAGTCAGTTACAAAGCAATAGTCTTTTTTCAATCCTCTTACCCACTATAAAGTCTTAGTAAATAAAAGGATTTTATCATGAATCCGTCGATCCCATATGGCTTATTTACAACTTCATTTTACCACTTACTTTCTATTCAAACAAGAAACTAAAGGTTCTTTTTAACTAAAAAAATGGGTATACTGGATCATATATCTCATTTATTTATAGACATATTGATAGACCTATAAAGAAAAGAAAGTCACACACTATATCTTTCTCGACATAGTGTTTGTATTACTCATAGGGCTATTTTCTATTTGGCGGGAAAAAAAATATAAATGATCTTTCGGAGAAATGGCCGAGTGGTTGATGGCTCCAGTCTTGAAAACAGGTCTAGTTCATAAAAAGTAACTATTGAGGTTTCGAATCCCTCCCTCTGCTTTTATTGGATGAATATATATCTATTTTTTAGCTTTATTACTTCTTAGCATCATAGAAAAGGAGAATGGCTCGATTGGATAATGTAGTCGAGCCATAAATTAGATTGAAAGAAGCAAAAAAGACTTTTGAATATGAACCAAATTTTACTTTCCTATTTTAACACTACTTTAGTTAATAGGAGTCCTAGAAAGAACATGTTTAAAATCACGATCAATTCATTTTTCAAATTCTGCTGTCGCTGCCCGAACCCTTCCCGCGTGCGATAAATGACACACGAATAGGAAGAATCCTAGAAAAAATGAGAGGTAGATAATAAACTTCTCAGAGACACATAATTGACTGCATTGATCTTATTAGCTACGCACCCTACAGAATTTAGGGAACCTAAAGGAGCATGAGTCATATATTCTACATAACGTCATTCTTGCCTAGGTTGTATATCTTTTTCAATCTACTAAAGTCCAAATTGTTATGACCCCTTAACGGTTATAGCTAGGGAGCACACATATCCCAAAAACACATTGTTTGTCCTCCAAAAATAACTTCTCCAGTCGGAGAACACATTAAGTATTTACCTAAACCTGTAGGTCCTTGAGCATACCTCATGTTAGCTCTAAGACGTTGGTCTCTAACTAGAAATGTAAATGCTTGACCTTGAGAAGCTTTTGGCCCCGTAGGTCCGTAAAACTCACCAGGGTAAGCGGTATTATTAAGCCAGACAAAATAACAAGCAATGAAACCAAAAACAGATAAAGCAGCTAAGCTATAAGACAAGTAAGCTTCCACAGACGATACAAGTGCGCGGCGAGCCCATACACAAAGTTTGGTAAAGATATGCCAGATTCCACCAAATATACAACCATTTATAACACTTAGAGTAAGAGTCAAGTTTGTAATTTTTTTTACATCCCCCCCCCCTCATGGAGCCCATATATCATATACATCCCCAAAATAGAGAGCCTTGAATACTAGAAGAAAAGCACCTACACCTAACAAAATTAAGTGAATACCCAAAATGGTGGTAATTTTATTTCTATCTTTCCATACATTACCAAAAAATTGGAAAAGATTATTCAAGAGTTTCAGGTCCCAAAAGTGCATGATAAATACAGCCAAATCCCAAAATTGCATAAGAAATTAAGTGAAGTACTCCATATACAAAGTACGAAAATGTGCTATAATTTCTCTACCAGGACCCACCCTCCAGCCTAAAGTGGCTAGGTGGGGAAGTAAAATTAATCTTTGTTCTTGCATGGGCTTTCAAGTACAAAATAAGCCACTTAAGATAAGTTCATTGCTTCGGCCCATAATACGATTAATTCGGCATGGGATATATAAGCTCCCAATAATTTATCAGATAAATTAATAAGTCGAACATTTCCGGCCCACTCAGAAAAACCGGTGGTTTCTTAAAGCTAAAGTTCCATTAAAGAGTGTTTCTAGTGGTAGAACCTCCTCGTGGAATATAAGGTCTTCAAGAGGCTGATCTTGAGCCGCCATCCAATCACAAATACCTTGGTAAAAAAGAACATTTTTAGTATAGAAAGTCTCAAATTCCGGATCTTCTGCTGCACTGATTTCGTGGGAAATGAAGTCATAGGCACGTAAGTTCAAGGCTAGACCAACTACTCCAAGAGCACTCATCCATAAACCAGTTACCAGTACAAATAACATAAAGAAATGTGACCAATGTTTATTGGAAACAAAAACCTCAAAGATTTGTGACCAAAAGCGGTTAGCGGTGACCATTAAATAAGTTTCTTTGGCTTGAGTTAGGTTAAAAGCACGGAATGTATTTGCACCATCGAATAAAGTATTTTCTACATTAGCACCATGGATAGCGCATAGCAGAGCCGTGCCCAGTACACCGACGACTCCCATCATATGAAATGGGTTCAATATCCAATTATGAAATTCTTTGAAAAAGAGGATGAATCAAAATATATCCGCTATGCAAAACTGGCACAAAGAACCAACCAGATTGACCTAGTGGATAAATTAGGAAGAACTACACAAAATATCAATTGGACCGGAAAAGGCGTTTGCATTATAAGGTCACAATTGAACAGATTGGGCAAGTTCAAATTAATGTAACATAAAACTTATTAATGCGAAAGCACCGCAGAGAGCATCAAAAGCCCACATACCACCTAATTGACACCAACAAGTAAAATTTTCTTGTGCTTCAAGACTCCACAGTTACAACAAAGAATGTGCTAAACTACTAGCAGGAGTAGAAACTGCATCAATTAAAAATTTGTAATCTTCCAAATAGGAAGTTACAAAGGTTGTACATGTGAACCAACCCCCTAAAGCGAAATAGGCACAAGAAAAGAGTAATAGACCAGACCAACTTACAAAAACGAAGTTGTCCCTCCTAACCAGTTATCTATAATATCACATAAATATTTTTTCGTCATCGGTAAATTTACCAAGGGTTATAGTCATAGTGATCCTCCTATTCATTTACTTCAACCATTTCCGAACTACTTAATATTTTATATCTTCATGTTATACATTATGACATTTTCAGGGCGCTAAAAATTCTATCATTTTATTTCTCACACATTGCCCCACAAAATTGAACCCTTAGACTTTTAATTAGTTTCAAAGATTAAAATAATTGATTGGTCATTACTTAGTTAAACGCATCAACTCGATTGTTCCTTGTTATTAGTTTATTAATAAATAATTGAAATTTTAAATTATCGAATGACTCGTTACTCAGGTAAAGAAACTTTTTTTCTATTTTCTTTAATATCTACATGCCCTTACCTATCTGTAACAAAAAAGGAAAAAAATTTATTTATACTTAATTAAATATTTAATATTTAAATAAAATAATAAGAAACTGTGAATTAGAGTTTCTTTCTCGCATACACCTTCAAGCAAATTACATTGTCATCTCTTTTTTTTCCTTCTAGTACCAAAACAAACATACAAGAAATATACATGAAAAAAAACGGGAACGACAACAAGGTGCAAACAAAAGGCGACAAAAATAACCTACATTACACTTGAAAAAAACCAAACCTACCAAGAGAACCGGGACCGAAAGACAGCTGCTCAAAACCAAGAATTCTGGAAAGGGACTACTTCACGAACAGCAGCCCAGGCCGACAGAAAGAACAACCGCTTAGAAACCCTTGAGGAGGAGGATAGATAAAGAATCCATGGTAGGCAACAAGGTCCAGAGAAGCAGGTACGGAGAAGAACAAGAAAATGAGACCATTGTCAAAAGAAGGACCGACACCAACGAGAAGAGCAAAACAAAATCAAGAAAAACGGAAGCGAGGAGCAGCTTTGGTCGAGAAATAAATCCTCAGAGCCTACCCGACAGACGATTCTCGCAAACCATCCTACAACGGATTAGCTACACAAAAACTCGGAAGGTACGAACACCAAGACAACCTGAAAAAAAGAACAACGAGAACAAACCGCAACACCTTGGCTATGAAACGGCAGCACCTTGACAGAGAGAGAATAGGCTGAAAAACATCCCAAGGAGAAGCAGCGACCCTAGATTGAACCCTCAAACCACCAATACCAAGTCGAGATCTTAACCTTCAAAACTTACCGGGAAGACGGTCCAAAACCAGAAACCGGCAGGTTGAAGGAAAAAGAACCCGATGAGAAGCCTGGAGAACCCGAAGCTACTACCGCCATTGCCTAGACTGCAGAAACGGCCGGAGAGACTGCCGGCAGAGGGACCTAAAACAGATCCGGAACTAGATCCGAGATCTGCCCACACAAATGGCAAAGAGAAAATGCGCCAGAGCAGAGAGATCCACAGCGAAGCAAAAGGAGATCTGAACCCGGCGGAGCAGAGGGAGCTTTGACCGCCGTCGCTCTCACAGAACCCTAGCTGACTGTAGCTCAAAGAAACGGCGGATCTCGGCACCGCTAGGGTGATAAGCGGCACGACAAGGAGGGATGGAAAGGAGGAGTAAAACATGGAGGTCACCGGAGGTCCACCACCGATGGGGTCGCCGGTAGTGAACGAAAACGCGGTGCATAAGCTTGTGGGCAGTCGCCGACGGTGGGGGGCTTCGTACGCCCTGCCTGAGACTCCTTCCCACCGGCGGTAAGCTCCGATCAGAAAAGGGGGAAGAGACAGAGAGAGGAAGCTTTTTCTAGAAAAGTGAATAACATTGTCATCTCGTATCCATCAATATGGAAATATTTGATTGATATTTGAAGTCATGATTATTATTCAATTTTTTATTCTTAATACAGTTTGATTCTTCTACAAATAGAATTTAGGAGCTTGTTATCTTCTAGAATCAAAACAATATAGTAAAACACCCTTTAGGTATTAATTGGAATCAGACTATCTTTTTCTAGGCAGAAACGACAATATATTTTCTATGAGATATACAAAAACAAGAAGATTCAATAAGAGATATCGACAGATTTTGTAATAAAATAATATTAAATAAAAAATATATTATTTCCATTTTATCTCTATCGAAATTGAATACCAGAATAATGTATATAGTGATGATTCGATGGGTTAAGTTCACTTACTTTTTACTATTTCTTTTCGGTTTATCGATTTTTGTTCTATCGAAAAATGGTAAATATATATATATATATATATATATATATATATATATATATAAACGACTTATAATTACTCTCTGTATTATAATATAAAATATAATATAAAAATATTTAATTTGATCTTCTAAATTACTTTATAACTTTATTATTAGTTATTTTTAAAATCTATTATATAATTAAGGAGCTTGTTCTCTCTTCTCATGCTCCAAATCATCTCATTTAAGTGGGTCCTAAAATCATAAATAAACATACAAAAATCATTTATTTTTTTAAAAACACTCAATGTAAAATCCTTTAATTTTCTCTTGATTTTTATAATCTTCTCAAAAATTTCCTCATATTCCATTCTTAGGATTAAGAACTCCTTCCATTTAAAGGTTGAAGAAATTACGGTGCATGTAAAAGCTTTTGTAAATGTTAAGTATTTTGCTCGTACCCTTCGCTTTAACTCTTGATTTTGCTTCTTTATGTTCTAAATAGACTATAAATATATATATATACGATAATATTAAATTAAGCTACATGCAACAATATTACTATCTTTACACAAAATTTTGTTTTTCGAAATCATATTTTGGTATTACTTAAAAGTCCGTGTTATATTACATTAACCCACGCATAGCATGGGTCCAAAACCTAGTTAAATTAATTAGAATGAAATCTTTATTATTAAGTAAAGAAAACGGCTAGTCTCCCTTTGGTGGCTTAGGCACTTCTCTATAGTTTAGAGTCTTTGAACAGTTAAAAGATTCCATTTGTGTGGACATCATTCTCAGATCTCGCTGGAATAGTAATTTTCTGCTTTTTACACTCAAGAAAACAGAGGAAAAAGATTGATCAAGAAGAAGATTAGTAGAGCAGTAATTGCGATCAAAGTTAATTAAAGGTAGTTGAAGATATAAAGTTTGAAAGTAAAGATAGAGATGGAAGACTCTATCCGATCAGAAACGCAATCAATGTCCCTGAATGCAGCAGATGAGGAAGCCTTCATATTGCAAGATCTCCCGGAACATAGCTCGACGGAGAGGAACCACATAAGCATCATTGGTAAGCTATTGAATCCGGATTGTCAGAAAATGTCAAGCCTCATCAAAGACATGCCCCGTAAATGGCAGCTCTATGATCGAGTGAGGGGAGTGGCATTATCTAGCGATAAGTTTCAATTCATATTCAAGCATGAACTAGACCTGGAAAGAGTTTTGAAAACCTCTGTTTGGACGTACAATGCTTGGTCTATGGTGTTAGATCGCTGGAAAGAGAACCCTCCAGAGGACTACCTTAGGTACATTATGATATGGGTTAGAATACGAAATATTCCAATTAACCATTATAGAGAAGAAGCAATTAAAGCTTTAGGAAGTATCATAAGTGAAGTTATGGAGGTAGCTTTTGAACCAATGGCATCTCAAGAACAAGATTATGTAAGAGTAAAGGTCAAGTTTGATACCAAGAATCCACTAAGAAGAGCAAGGAAAATCAAGATTCCCCCAGGAGAAGAAGTAATCATCTTTTTTTATTATGAAAAAATCCAAAAAAGGTGTTACCATTGCCAGAGATTAACACATGAAAAGGAGAAGTGTTCATTACTGAATCCCATCCCAGAGGAAGAAACCACAAGCCAAGCTTCACAGGTCAATGTCGACAAGACTCTAATACACAAGTTCCTATAAAAATATGACCCTCTTTATGGGATACTGAATGAGGACCAGGTGAATGTGAACCCTCCCACGGGTAAACCCAAGATAGCACCAGAAGTGATGGAACACATGAGACTATACCTTCTTGCAGCAACGGGATCAGAAAGAGTAATCAGAGAAGCAAGGGTTAAAACATCAGTAGCTGAAGCAGAAAAAATCCTTCCACACAAAAAGCTGTCTTAAGCCTTGAATCTCCCATCAGAGTATCACGAGATCTTGATAAAGGAAAAGGGATAGTTTTTGATTTATCTCAGTCTCAAATAGGAAAATATCCTGATAATAGGCAGCCACAACAGGAAAAAATCTTGGCAGCATCTTTCAAGGCAGCAGAACAACAACAAGAACCAATCCTTCAATCTCAAAGCCTATCAGTATGGGATATAGTTCAATTACCTGGAACAGAACTAATTTTTTAAATTAGGATCTACGGTTATGAGCCAGATCTCCCCTAATACTGGCTCATCTGGATCAAAACATGGGAAGCAAGGCAGAAGGAGAAGACCCTTCAAAGCTAAAAGAAATAGAGAGCATGCCTTAAGACTCACTCAATCTCAGGGTGAAGACCACGGTTCTAGTTGGTCATCAGGATCTATGAAGAGAAAAGGTACTATCCTGGAGGAAGAGATATCAAAGAACCCAAAGAAGAACTCAAGTAAGATGGTCCCACTCAAGGGATAACCTGAAGCATTATGAGTCTACTATGCTGGAATTGCCAAGGTATAGGTTCTGACAGGGACTTGGCAATTCCTTATCTTAGAGATATTAATAGATCCCATCACCTTGATTTTGTGTTTCTTATGGAAACTTTGAACAATAAAGATGTACTACAAGACCTGCAAGTATTATTAGGCTATGATAGACTATACTTTGGAGCCTGGTGTAAATAGTAGGGGGTTTAGCTTTATTATGGAAAAACAGTATGAATGTTAGTATTTTGGAAGCAGACATGAATATAATAGACTGTAAAATTATCTATCATGATATCTCTTTTTGTAACATGTATATATGGAGATACCAATTATCGTAGAAGACGCCTTCAGTGGGAAAGAATCAGTAGAATGGGTGTGCAAAGAAAAGAAAGTTGGTGCATCATGGGTGACTTCAATGAGATAAGACATAATGGGGAAAAGATAGGTGGGCCTCTGAGACAACTATCTTCTTTCATGCCATTCAATAACATGCTATAAGCAAGCAAAATGATGGAACTAGAATCATATGGTAATGCTTTCACATGGTCAGGTAGAAGATACTCTTTGTGGATCCAGAGCAGGCTAGATAGATGTTTTGCCAACTCATCTTGACAAAGATTGTTCCCATCAGGCAGACAATACTTCATGGACAAACGTGGTTCGGACCACATACCAGTTCTGATTTCCCTATTAGAACCATCTATTCATCACAAAGGAAGATTCACTTTTTACAGAAGATTGATCCATCAAGAAGGGATATTATAGGTTATAAGAGATAGCTGGCACACTCAAGCTCTTAGTGAAAATATCCCATCTATATCCAACAGGTTTATCAATGTGAGAAAATCATTAAGTAAGTGGAAAAGGATACACCAATTAAACTCAAAGGCAAAGTCTAGATTGATAGAAGCAGCTTTAGAAGCAGAAGTATCATCCTCCAACCCAAACTCCTCCAAGCTTTGCTAATTAAAACAGGATTTGATCAAAGTATACAGGGAAGAAGAAAAGTTCTGGAGAAAAAAGAGTAGGGAACAATGGCTAAAAGAAGGAGATGCCAATACCAGCTTTTTCATGCCTCGGTTAAATCGAGAAGAATAGCAAATAGACTAGATGTTCTAGTAGATGAACAAGGAGTCCAACATAAATCAGAAGTAGCTAAAGGGAAGATAGCATGTGATTACTTTAAATCTTTGTTTACTTCATCTTCTCCCTCCAATCTGCAGACCTTGTTTCAAGACTTCCAGCCTAGAGTACCAAATCAGATGAATGAGTCCCTCACTGGTCCTGTTAATAAAGCAGAAGTTTTCAATGCGGTTTAATCACTGAAGACAAAGAGCTGCCCAGGGTATGATGGAATGACAGCTATGTTCTATCAATCATACTGGGGAGTGATAGGTAATGAAGTAACAACAGAGGTGCAAAGATTCTTCAGTGAAGGATGGTTCCCAAGAGAATGGAACTTCACACAAATTTGTTTGATTCCAAAGATTGCTCACCCCTCCAAGATGCAAGACCTTCGGCCTATAAGCCTTTGTACTATCATGTACAAAATCATAGCCAAAATCCTTTCTGGCAGACTTAAAAGTATGCTTCCAAAGCTCATATCAGAATACCAATCTGCATTTGTGGGGCAAAGACTGATTTCTGATAACATAGCTATAGCACATGAAGTCTTACATGGTCTCAGAACTCATCCCAACCTAGCAACATCTCATATGGCCATCAAGAATGACATCTCAAAAGCATACGACAGACTAGAATGGCCTTTTATAGAAACCATCCTCACAACTATGGGATTTCAACAACAATGGATTGCAAAAATTATATTTTGCATATCCTCTGTATCATATGCAGTCCTGATGAATGGTATTCCTTTTGATAACTTCTCCCCAACCCGAGGTATCAGACAGGGAGATCCCATATCTCCCTTCATTTTTGTGCTATGCACAGATGGACTCACCCATCTCTTTAAAAAACCAGAAGTGGCTGGACAAATTTATGGCTTCAGGTTCAATAAGATAGGCCCTTCCATTACCCATCTGCTATTTGCAGATGATAGCATCTTGATTTGCCAAGCCTCCAAGGAAGAAGCCCAAGCAATCAACCAGATCTTGCTGCAGTATGAAGAAGCTACAAGACTAAAGGTGTATAAAGACAAATCACGAAGAAAAAAAAAGAATAAAGACAAATCAGCTATTACCTTTGGAGCAAAAGTGAATGAGGATTTAAAAAGAGAATTACACAATATTCTGGATATTCAGGCCACAGGTGGAATGGGATCTTACCTGGGTCTACCAGAGGTTTTTAGTAGCTCTAAAATCAAGATGTTAGACTTCTTAAGGCTCAGAATTGATACAAGGTTGAATGGCTGGTATATAAAGCTCGTATCTCAAGGGGGAAAGCACACATTGATCAAATTTGTTGTCTCTGCTCTCTCTGTATATGCCATGTCCTGCTCTCAGCTACCTGTTAGCACTTGTAGGATTATGGCTTCTGTCATAGCCAACTTCTGGTGGAGCTCAGAACCTCATAGGAAGAAAATACATTGGGTTAAATGGGACAGACTCTGCCTACCTCAAGATTTTGGAGAGATGGGATTCAGAGACATCAAATGCTTCAATCAGGCATTGTTAGCCAAACAGGGTTGGAGGCTACTCACCAAGCCAAATAGTATGATTGCCAGATTTTTGAGAAGCAGATACTATAATAAAAAGTATCATTCCTCAGTGCTAAGATTGGAGCCAGACCATCTTTTTCTGGAAGAGTGTATGTTTTGGCAGAGAACTACTTCGGAAAAGGCTGGAAAAAAAGATAGGTAATGGTCTATCTATTTATGTCTGGACAGAGAAGTGGATAGGTCCTTCTGAACAGAAAAGAGCCCCACTGATCAAGCACAACATTATAAATCTGGATCTCAAAATCAAAGACCTTATCAGAGTAGATGGCCAGGGATAGAATACAAGGTTGGTGTATGAGTTATTCTACCCAGAAGATGCTCAAGTCATATTAGCCTTACCAATAGACCCAAAGAGGAATGATTACTGGACCTGGAAATGGAATAATTCAAAACAATATTCAGTGAAGTCTGGAAATTGGGTAGCATCATCACTAAAGTTTGAGACAGAGATAACAACAGCCAAAATACAACCTTCTGTTAACGTTCTAAATCAGAGAATTTGGGGTCTACAAACAAGCTCAAAGATCAAACACTTCATGTGGAGAATCTTAAATGGAGCTTTGGCAGTAGATAACAACCTGGCTAAAAGAGGGATGAAAACAGATGGAAGATGTCCCATTTGTGGTGCACAAGGGGAATCAGCAAGTCATGTGATCTTCTCTTGCTCTATAGCAAGACAAACATGGGCTCTAACTGGCTTCCTTATCCCCGAAGGTGGATATGAAGAAGATTCAATATACACTAACTTTTTTCATCTACGAAAGATAGCAAAAAACCAACAAGTCCCTGAACAAATCAGAAAAGCAGCTCCATGGATATGTTGGTTCATATGAAAAAACAGGAACTCGCTCATTTATGAGGCTGGAGCTTTCTCCTCGTTGCTAGTTGCAAAAAAAAAAAAAAGCATTGGCAGAGGTTGATGAGTGGCTTAAAGCAAAGGAAGTAGATGATAAATACAAAGTGGCTGGCCAACAAGACCTTAACAGCATGGGGAAAGAATGGAGAAAACCACCAGAAGGATGGAAGAAATGTGATGTTGCTGTGGCATGGAACAAAAGAACTAAGTTGGGAGGTGTTTCTTGGGTACTCAGAGATCATAGGGGCATCGTTTTGCTCCATATTCGTCGATCACTCTCCAATATGGTATCTTTACAGGAAGTATTCCAATCCAGCATGACTTGGGCAATTAATAGCATGGTTACTCATCATTGTCAACAAATCATCTTTTGCTCTAATACTTCTCCTTTTGCTGAGGCTCTTGAGTCTCCCAGGATTGGCCTGCTTTCTACAGCATAACAGATAGAATTCTGGATTTGGCTTCTCCTATTCTAAGACAATCTTTTGTTAAAGTTCCCCCTTCAGCACTAAGAGGAGCTAATCTCATAGCTACGAGTGTAGTTAAAGATGGAAGAATGGGGTCTTATGTGGTTGCATCCTTTCCTTCTTGACTTGAATCTCTATTTTCATCTGAGAGTAGCTCTTCTCCTTCTTAGCCTTCTCTGTTTCGACAGAGTTTTTTATGCTTGATAGGGGCTGATTGTTATTGTTCCTTTCCTCTGTATCTAACTCTTTATTAATATAAGTCTTCTTAAGTGTTAAAGAAAAGTAAAGAAAACGACTCTTTTCTAGAGAGAAAACAGCTATCGAGTTACTATTAACCTTACTGCTAGATAACATATACTATCTGCATATGTACTCTACCGTCTACACACATCTCATAATATTTTCTTATGTTTGTTTGTGGTACTTGGGAAACATTTAGTATGAACATATGTTATTTTTAGGCCTTTTTCGATTATTCATATAATGATATTTCAGTCTTGTCTTCTTAAGTCACTATAACTTGAGCTAGAGACGTAGAGAATCTGCAAACCCTAGCTTGTGTATAAACAAGACCTTGTGTACAAAAGTAACCTTTAGAAGGACTACAATGTCTATCTTCTGAACACACACAATTCCCTTCAAGAGCACATCCATCATACTTTAAACCTTCTTTTCCAAACAGAATCTCATCAGACCATTCACTAGAAAACATCTTCTTTGGATCTAACTTATTCTTCACTTCCAAGAATCTATCAAAGTTAACTCCATACTTTTGCTTCACGTCAAAGAAACCTACTTTCCTGTTCTTTCCCCAATGAGGCTTTGCACCATATTTGAAAAACGCCATTTGCTCCATCTCTTCCATTACATCTTGATTCAATCTTGGAGTCAACGCATCGTCTGCTCGGTAATAGTTAAAGTCAACGACTACAGAGTCCTCTGTTTGGCCAAGATAAGCCTTTGATGAAACGTATTAGGATACCATTATAGATATCAATCCCACAAAGTCTCTCAGGCTTCAAGTCTCGTAGCTTCTTTATATCGAGAAGAAATTCTCTAAACCTAGAAACTGTGAATATAGCAGTCGTTTCATAGAAGAAAAGACCGTTATATCTTGGATCCCATGAGCAAGCAACGTCAATTTTAATGGAAGATGAGTAAAGGCAAGATCCAGACGTCTGGATCTTGCCTTGACTCCCGATAACTGGATATCTGGTAAAGAATAGACCATTGTTCTTTAATCCATTTGCATTTAGTTTCTTGTAGCCCAAGGTAGTATCCGCGGTACTGCATTTTCCCTTTTCGCTCTTGCTAGATTCAAATCCTTTCTCTGTAATATGTTCAAATCCAAATTTTGGTATATAAACATCTAAACCGACCGGTATAGTAATATTTCAGATTAAAGAGAAATTAAAGAACTAACCTAATGCCCTAATCCCTTTAGAGATTAAGATAGGAATAGATTGAAAACCGATGAAATCGTTGACTCCGTTGCCGGAGACATTGACCGGTGATCGGAAGTCGTACCGATAAACAACAGTTTTTTTAGAAGGATACCAAGTTATGTCTCCAAATTCGAATTTCTTCCCATGATCCATGAATATGTCTTCAAGTGATACATCAGATGTGAAGTTATATGTCACACTTCTCTTGAATGCTTTCTCAATGGAGAGTTTCACCTACAAAATCTCAAATTCGTTAAAAAACAAACCAAGAAACCACATTTAGGAAAAGACCATATTACATGTTCTACTCTAGTTTAGTTTTTGAGATATGTAGAAATTTCAATAAAAATGTTAAGATTATGAGTTTTCAACTCAAAACCAATTAGCAATGAATAGATTGATTAATATCCCTCTCGAGATAATAATCCGTCTAGCAATCAATTCTTACAATCTTAGTACAAGATAAATTTCGGGTTCGATCGACCATATCTCTTTTGATGGGTTGAATCGGTTTTGGTTCGGTGGGACATCATGTTAAGATTATGAGCTTCCAATTCAAAACCAATTGGCAATAATTGGACTGGCTCATATCTCTTATATATCACCAATGGATCTTCACTTCCAATGTGGGATACTTTCACAAAATTTAATACCTTTTGAATTTAGGCAGAAGAATCACGAATAGGGGTGGACAAAATAATCGATTCCCAAAAGACCTAATTGAAATATTCGATTTCGAACCGAACCGAATTATGAAAATTATATGAATGGATATTAAAATCTATTTTGGAATAAATGAAACTAAACCCGAACTGAACTACATGAATTACAAAAAATAAACAATATTTTTATTAAGTATGCAAATACTATTGTTACTTATATTTATATTACAAAATATTAATTAAAAATATTTTTACTTTTATTGAGGATTTTACTCAAATATCAAATAGGAACCGAGATACCCGAATGGATACCCAACCCAAATAAAATAGTTATCCGAATGAATATTAAAATCTAATATTCAAATAACCGGAACCGAACCAGAAATTTAGAAACCGAACTGAACATTAAAAATGTCCAAATGGATCCTAAATTCCTATGTCCAAACTATCAAAACTTTAAAAATACCGAAATGAAACCAAACGAACCGAACCGAATATCCGATCGTACATCCCTAATCAGTAATCACGAATTTACTATATTATTATATGCTAATGTAAAAAAGCAATCTATTTTCCGGAAATTATGCAAAAAATCGATGTTTTTAAACATTTTAAAATGAGGTCCTTAAAGTTTTATGACCCTACCGGTTAACAAAGGAGTCAAGTTTATACCTTTGAGATGACTCCAAGAACACCTAAGGAGACTTTAACGGCGTTAAGAAGCTTATCATCTCTCCCTTCCTCCATTCTAATAACCTTCGCGAAGCCTTCAGATGAATTCGAAGGAACCACAAGGCTGATTCCGACAACATGGTCATGAACCGAACCGCCTCGTCCTGACCACGAGCTTCCATGTGCGCCGGTGCTAATAATCCCACCAATACTAACTCCTTCCCAATACGGTGACGTTCCAATGCTAAAACCATCTCTTTCAACTCTATCTATAAGCTCTCTCAACGAAACTCCAGAATCAGCTGTAACCGTTAACCGGTCCGGGTCAATCTCAATAACCGAATTGTATTTTGATGTACTAATCAGCATTGAGTCTAAACCGGAAGGACAAGCGAGTTTCGGTATGGTGTGAGAAAATTTCGTGACGGTTTTGACTTTAAGGTTATGCTCAGCCGCGAAAGCCACGGCTTTACGTAGCTCCTCCTCCGTCGTTGGATATGTGATGTTAGCTGCTTGGCAGATTTTACGGTCAGACCACGTGCCATACGCGTTAGAGACGGTGCAGCCGGTTTGATTGCATTGAACCGATGATTGTGGTGGTACGGATCGAACGGTCCAAATTGTGACAAAGAAAGATAAAAGAGAAAAAGTTAGTTTGTGAGGATAACGCATGATTATGATTATGCAGAGGAGAGAGATTATTATTTTTTTTTTTTTTTTTTCTTGAAGCTTTTAGATCTGTCATTTTTTTGAGGTCAAAATGTGACTTATAAGAAAAGGAAAAATGTGATTTATAATTTGTTGGGGTCAAAATGTGACTTATAATTTATGTCGTTGCTTATTGAGGTGAAGAACATTGCTTCAAAGGAAAATATATTATGCCGTTTAAAGAAAAGGTAATAAACATCAGCATCACTAATATTAGGTCAACACAATTTTTCCATAATTATGTTTTTCTTAGATAACTTTAGGCAGACTATCAATCTGTCATGAGAGATTTCTTAGGGCATACAGATCGCCATATCTTAGATACGTTTTTAGGTATTTTGATGTTTATTTAAAATACTTATTGATAATTAATATGTGGGACGTTAACTAATTAAGAACTTTTTGTTGTAGGTTCTTACGTGCACGTGGCAAGTTATAATTGGAGGGGAGAATTATGTGACTCAAACCGAGACCGAAGAGAAGTCTTCATTCATCTCATTTCCCCTTTCTCTCTCTTGTTTCTCTCGCTTCCGAAACAGCGATTTCTTCGTCTCCACCGCCGCATAATAAATCGAGACCGACGGCGACTTCGTCGAGTTCATACTAGTCTCGGTAAGTCTTTTTCTCTAACCTCTCTTTAGCCTAGTCTTTCTCTGTCCTTTCTCTAGTATCCGAAACGGCGATTTTGATTTTGGGTTTGATTCGGTCTTGCATGCTTTTGATTTAGATTTAGATTTTGGGTTTGATTTGGTCTCCATCGGTCTTGCATGCTTGAGTATGAATCTGTCTTCGTAATTTAGATATTGATTTAGATTTAGATTTTGGGTTTGATTCGGTCTTCGTAATATGAATCTGTTTGGTATCGTTTTTTGCTTTGGCTTAATTTGGCTTTGGCTTAGATTTAGATTTTGATTTAGATTTAGATTTTGGGTTTGATTTCTTAGATTTTTGGCTTTGGCTTTGGTTTTGGCTTCGTAATATGAATATGTTTGTTATCTGTTTGGTATCGCTTTTTCCAGTTCTGTTATGCTATGATGTTTGCTTAAAATTAATCTATTTTAAAAGATGTGATACTTAAAATTGTTCTGCTTAAAATTGTTCTGTTTTAAGAGATGTGACAATTTATGAGATGTGATACATAAAATTCATCTGATTCCAGTTATGTTTGCTTAATCACATCTTATGCTATGATGTATTTGTTGTGTACTTGTTGTTATGTTATTCTGTTTGTTAAGCTATGTGTTTTAGTTTACCTTCTTGTTCAAATTTTGCATCCTTTTTATTCGAAATTGGGTTTGGAGTCTTTGCCATTAGGATTAGGCTCAAATACTCCTTATTGAATCCGAAAGTAAATATGTTGTTTAACCAAATTACATCAAAACATGTAAAACTTATGTTTTTGTTTTTATGAATCACATGTTAAAATGTTTAGGAGAGTTTCGGTTATGTTTAAAACAAAGCTTTAAAACTTATGTTTTTGTTTTTATGAATCACTTGTTAAAATGTTTAGCAGAGTTTCAGTTATGTTTAAAAAAAAGCTTTAAAACTTATGTTTTTGTTTTTATGAATCACCTGAAAAATGTAATAACTT
>OVBE01002283.1:0-31389 GCA_900406425.1 Iberis pinnata | reverse complement strand
GTAATTATAATTTTTAAAATAAAATACAATTTTTTAATTTTTAAACATGTAATAAAAATATATTAACAAAAGAAGAACAAATTACATAAATTTTTAAACAAACATGACATAAAATGCATATTAGAAATAGAATTACAAATGGAAAATANATAAATTTTATGAAATATTTTTAATTGAAATTATTTGAACATAAATTTTATGAAATATTTGAACATAAATTTTATGAAATATTTGGTATTTCGGGTCTGAAATACTTGAAACCGGCATATAACCGAATATTAGAAAAGTATCGATTGGGTATTCGAATTTAGGATATGAAGAACTGGAACCGAACCGAATACCCGAAAGTCCAGCCTTACACAAAATCATGAATAAAAAAAGTGGAACCGAACCCCCGGAACCGACAAGAACCGAACCGAATATTAGAAAAGTATCAATTGAATATTCGAATTTAGTATCCAAAAAATTCGAGCTGAAACGAAAACCCAAAAACCAAGTCATAGAAAAAATTATTTAAAAAAAAACAACTAAAAAAAACACACTCTAGACAAAAAAAACACTAAAAAAAACGTGTCTGCCAATCAGGATCCGCCACGTGGCGGATTTGGTACTTTTACAAAGTTTCTCATTGAAGACTCGCATCTCTCTCTCTCTACCCTTTTGTCGATTTTTTATTATTATTTTTTTTTAAGATGTGCTGTGGGTACATCAATAAAGATGCCCTAATGGTTCTAAAGAGTTTCTTAAAAATTAAAATAATTCAAAAAATTTAAAAGTAAACTTTTTGATGAAGGGTCAATCCTTTGTTGAAATGCTTTAGAAACAGTTCGATCCTTCGTTGAGATGCTTTAGAAACGGTTCTTGCATGTACGTGGCATTCTCCAATAGGAGAGTTTCCTTTTCTCTTTGCTGTCGAGGTTTTTTTTCTTTTAATTGATTTTTTGTAGGGTTAAATTTCGAGTATTCGGTTTGATTTTGGTTCTTCGGATTCTAAATTCGAATACCCATTTGATATTTTTCTAATATTCGGTTCGGTTTCAGTTCGGTTCTTGTCGGTTCCGGATCGACTCGGTTCCATTTTTTTATTCATGATTTTTTGTAGGGTTAGGCTTTGGGGTATTCGGTTCGGTTTTGGTTCTTCGGATCTTAAATTCGAATACCCAATTGATATTTTTCTAATATTCGGTTCGGTTCCAGTTTGGTTCTTGTCGGTTCCGGGTCGGTTCGGTTTCATTTTTTTTATTCATGAATTTTTTGTAGGGTTAGACTTTCGGATATTCGGTTCGGTTTCGGTTATTCGGATCCTAAATTCGAATACTCAATTAATACTTTTCTAATATTCTATACGGTTTTGGTTCGGGTTCGGTTACAAATTAAGATTAAAAACTTTGTTTATTGTTGTTTAAATTTTCATATTTTCTTAATTATATGCATTTCATTTATATGTTTCATCTTTAATTATGCGTGATATGTAAAATATAAAATGTTTTAAGAAGAAAAAATTTTAAGAATCTAAAATCGTTTAGAATTGAAATGTAAAAAAACATTTTTTTAAAAATCGCAAGTTTCTTAACCATTGGAGGTAAAAAAATTTATAAAATCTTAATAAAGTTTCTTAATCATTAAATTGATTATAAAAATGCATAAGAACCACTGATTGGTTCTTAACCATTGTACGTGCTTCATGCCACGTGTTGGCATGAGATAGGATGACTTTTTTTTTTCAACGACCAAATTTGTTTTTTTTTTCTAGATTCATGGTTTTTTATAGGGTTGTGAAAAAATCGACCCGAGTTTTTTGAATTGAATCAAAGATTTCACGAACTAAACCGAGTTATGTAGAGAAAACTGATCGACACAAAAAGAAATTTTCAGTTTCGATTCTCGGTTCGCTTCGGTTCGGTTCGGTTCTAAGTCGGTTCCGGGTATTTCAGATCTGAAATACCAAAAATATACAAAATTTTTGGTTCGGCAATATTAAGTTGTAATATTCAGTTCGGCAAAAAAAAGAATTTTCAATTTAGGTTCTCGGCTCAGTTCGATTCGATAACTGATCGGTTTATTTATTTATTTTTAAAAAACCCAAAAAACCGGTAATAACCAAAGAACCGAAAAACCAAAAAATAACTGAAAATTAACCGAATAAACTGAACTTCAAAAACAAAAACCGAACCTAAAAAACCGAAAACGATCTTTCGGATATTTGGTTCGGTTCTGGTTTTGGTTGTATGCAATGCATTTCATGTATGTTTCATCTTTAATTAAATATAATGTTTAAAATAATAAAAAAAATTTAAGAATATAAATTGTTTAATCTAAATGTAAAATGTAATTTGTGAAATAAAATGTAATTTGAGCATCAAAGATATCTTACCATTAGAAGCCAAATTTTTTAATTCTAATCCAAAATTCCTTAACCATTAAATTTAATCAAAAAATGATTGAGCACCCACCCTCCATTGCTTAACCATCAGAGATGCTCTAAGCTTCTTTCAAATAAATATTACAAATCATATATATGAAAGTAGGTGAGCTCTCCCCAGAAACTGCCACGTCGCCTATCCTCTACGTGACACGTGTCGTAGGTTAAGAAAAATGGACGCATTGAAGAGATCTCTTCGCCTTCCTCTTTTATTTATTTATGTGCCTTCCATCGTCACCGCAACAGAGAGTTATCGATGGATTTGCGATTACGTACGCCATCATCATCTTTTTATTCTCACTGCTGGGAATCCGATGAGTCGATTAATATATTTAGCTAATGAAGGTGATATTGATAGGATTAATAAGATGCTTGATTCCGGTACTAATGTTGATTATCGTGATGTCGATGGGTCGTTAGGGTAGTACGGTATTGATTCAAAACTCTCTCGTGTGATCCGTGGTTAACAATCTCATATAATGCCTGGTTTATTCTTCTTTCGAAAGCATGCTTGGTTAGAGAGTGTATTTTCAAAGATTTGTTTTGTTGCAGTGGCGTGTATTGTTTTCATATTTGGCTAATTTTGGATTTGGAATCATCAACAGTAACTGATTTAGCTTTTATCTCTTATACTAGATGCTTCAAATATTACAAAAGAATTTGCAGAAAAAGCGTATAGAAAGGCTAAGAACATATTTTTCCAGCAGGTAAAATCCTTTTATTTCTTTGTTGTTTATAGAAAATAGATGCTTTAAAGATTATCAATCTTCGTTTTTAACTTTTTAAACAAAAACAAAAAAAACAAAAAGAAATTGTTTGTAACACAGAGCAGATTGTAAGGTTATTACCTCCATCAACCTAACAGTCCCACTATGAAATAGTTTTCTTAGCTATTTGTCCCCTTTATATTAAACTCATTTCTGTTAAATCGAAATGAAATGTGATATGAAATTATGGAAATGTCTTTCTTCCTTATTAGTTTATGTTTTCATGAATTTTTGTCTTCAATGTCTTAATATTTGTTCGGATTCTATATATAAAAGTCTCATGTAGATGATGCCGGTAATATATAGGGATTGGAGGAAAAGCTACGTCAGCTTTAAAGGAAAATTCAAGGGGAACGAGCTATATCATTTGGAATATTCTCTTGTAAAATGCAGAAAAAAATTCGAGACTCATAAAAAAAAGTGGATGTTCATGTACTATCATCCCCTGCAACAAACATGGCCACCATAGGGGATAATGGAAATAGCAATATGTTGTCTTCAAGAATGGAAAAACCACTATGCAAGTTAAATGGTTTTGCTCATGGGGTGGGAGATAGAGACTATTCCTACTAAGGATGTTATATCGGCAAGTGTCAAGCTTCCAATTTCTGAGAGGATACCACGATACACTACCTGGATATTTTTGGACAGGCATGTATTTGGTGCATCCTCTCCTCTTTTGTTAACATATTTAAATTCATTTCCTTTCCTACGTGTCTTTTCATTACACATTGTTTGATTTCAATTGTCTTTAAGTCATTTCCATTATTATTTGCAGGTTACTGTAGGTGAGAAGTTGTGTAATGTTGTTGTAGACTCTGAGGATAGTGGTAAACAGCTCCCTCAATGGCTCACAATCTATATCTCATTGAACCCTAAGTGTTGACTTCTCTCAAGTTCATATTCGTCTCAATCCTGGTCTATTGCAGAATACTATAGACTATATTTTTGACGAACTATACGTGAAAGAGGTTATTCTCCTTTCATATATATGAATAGTTAATAGTGAATATAAAACATAAATATAAACCTTTACATGTTCACTTCTGATGTTGTATATATATGATGAAATATATGAAGTTAGTGATACTTTATTTTTCACATACAATGTTTTTAGTTTCATTCTTCCCGGGCTCAATATCTTTCTTGACATAGTAGTTATTCTTCTTCAAAAAAATATAGATTGTTAGAATGCATTATTCTCACACCGTATTCCAAATCTTACCTCTCCTACATCGATGAGGAAAGATGTTTGTACTATAGATATGAACGATTCGTCTTCTACAAAAAAATTAAAAATAAATAAATAATTAATGCAGTAAAGAATTGGAGATTGTACAAGTTAAAATTGACAAAATGAATGATGAAAACGATCAGTTCGATGCATCTGATGGTGATAAAAAGCCGTTACAATTCATTCACCTCCCAACACACCATTACACCACCACAAATAACCAATAACTGGTGGGTTTAATAACATTTAATTAAAATCATTAATAAAAACCTCATAAAACAGCCAGGAAAAAAATATAGAAAGCGAACTTATAGCTCACATAAACTTTGAAGACACTACCCCCTAACTATTATTTTAGTTGTAAAAGATGGTTTCTCCTTGTGAAATTTTAAATAAAAACATCCAAGTAACTGTTATACGTTACCAATTAAAGTTACATATGAATCATTTAATATAACTTTATGAGCATCAATTACATTAGTACACACAATAAATCCAACCTTTAAAACATTTACGTAAATACAATTAAAGACGACACAAAACGACTACAAAGGAAATCTAAAAAGACGAGTAATCATTAGAATATTAGATATAAATAGATTATAAACAACCCACCGAAAAAACTACACTAACAACAAATTACAACCACACTACATCAACACATATTCTCACACCATGGAGTCTCCTCTTGAATTTGACATAGATTCTCTTGGCCCATTGGTCACATTTGACAGCTTGCGCCTAGGAGATACACCACAACATGTGATTTGCAGATTTTTGAATTCTTGAGACATTCCTTCAGACACAAATGATGACACTTATATGGGGATGGTCCTTATTCTACTTGATACAAACGTATAGTTCATGGAATATTTCAATTCAATCATTTCAGTTTTATAGTTTATGCTTTTTCTCATTCCACAAAATATTAGTGCCTAAGATTGTTTTTAATCAAGATTGTTTGGCTAATATTACATGTTCTCAAACAGGACACCACCATACACTGCATCATACAGCAACCAATCGCAACGGCAATTGAAAGACAAGAAAAGGAGGGAATTATATACAAGATTTCCTCTTTCGAAGTTTTACCATCAAGGGATTTGTACCAGATCACTGATAATCCCATGGCTATAAAATTCACACCTAACACACTATTTGAAGTTTGGGAAGGCGGTGGATAAACATAAAAATTCACAAATTAAGAGTTCGTAGCCATGACTACTTTCTAAGTCTTGCAAATCAAAATATGCAGCTTCCAGGTATAAGACTTATTAACATTTTTCGTTTACACACATAAGATGTTAATATTAAAACATGTCATAATCATTCTTAGATATCGTTGGGAAGATTTTCTCTGTAGAAGGACCAAATTTATCGGATATTGTATCCACTGAACCAATCACGATAATACTGCTACTAGATCAATAAGTTACAAATATTTTTCTTCCCTTTTATAATTGAATATTGCATATTCTCAAATAATTAGACACTACTAAATGATTACTATATTACAGAGATCAAATTGTACCACTGAACCTACGAGGTACAGCTGCAAGTCTTTTTCGTGCAAATTTTTTTATTAATGAGCACGTGAGCCATATCATCTTGGCTAGAAATGTTAATGCAACCACTATTGAAGGTAACTTTGAATCTTCATGTTTTTTTTTTTAAATTTAGAATGCAAAAGAAATAATTTAAGTTTCTGTAAATGGAACGGAAGTAATTTAAATATGAGAAAGAAATTTAGAAACGATTTAAAAATTAGTGCTACAATATATGTAGAACTATTTTGACAAAGAAAATATGTCTGGGTTTGAAACATAGATCACCATGTCGATCAATATTAATTTAAACCAAATATCAATCTAAAACAAAATTGATAGTGTTAAATCAAATATTTAAATATTACAATATCAGTTTTTTCTTCACCTTTTAAAAGTATTTAATTAACCAAATAGTTTTGAAACAAAATAATAAAAAAATTAGAAATACCTATGGCGGCAATGAAATACATATTACTTTCTTTCTTTACCTTTTAAATATCATTAAAATTACAATAGAATCAAATATAGATTGTAAATCTATAGTAACTATCTATGACTGCAATGAAATATAAAACGTTAAGATTCATATTTAAATTTAAAATAAAATAAAAAACACCAAAAAAGAGTCATAATTACCTTATAAATAGTCTTATCTAACTAATTGGTTATATTTTATGTAACTATGAATGAATTATTAAGATTTGAGTAACTTCTAATATTTAAAATGTGAGACATAGGTATTTGGGATTATTTATTACTTTATTACTTTCCTAATTTATCCTAACTTCTTCTACTTTTGTCACTTATTTGAATACATGATCTCTTCATTTGACTTCTACTGAAGCAACACATTTCTTCCATGATATCCATATCAAAGAAATAGAAGAACTTTCAAAAGGGTAACCACAAATCAAATATATCTATTAAAATATAATCGCCAATAATTAATGACAAATATATACACTACCAGTTTTGTCATACCTGAAGTAATGCACCTTTTCACAATGATGAATACTTTTAGAGCAATACAAAAGATGGAAGAAGTGACAATATCTGACATTGTTCACTTCATTAATCATTCAAACCATACGGTGATCTATAACCACTTTCTTTATAATATGATTTCGAAAATTTTACTAAATATCAAATATATGTAATAAATAAACATTGCAATTACGAGTATAGGTCAGAGATTTTTTATGTCAAGCAACAATTGTTGATGTGCAATCATTATGTATTACCAAACCAAAAACATCGACACAACAATCGGGCCAAAACTACATGGGAAAAGAGTGGTAAACCTTCTATACATAATAAATTGCAATGTTATTTTATAGTATATTATACTTCTAGATTTATATATATTCATAATTATCTATAACTTCCATATGGTATAGGAAACTGGTAACGTTCACTGTTAAAGATACAAATAACAACATGACGACATTTTATTTCTTCTGCTTTGAAAAAAAGAAGATTCTACTACCAACACATATGCATGCATCGATCACGAGGTAATTTTATACCTCCACAATTTTCCTTGCCTAAACAATCATCCTTACGCTTGAATTAAATTTTTAAACACGTAAGAAAAATGGGCCGGGTATTCACGTTCCATATGGTACTTGGGAATCAATTATTGGAGCAAAGTTCTGGTTCCACATACAAATAACACCAACCAATTATTCTGCTTAGAAACTAAGTTTCAAAGTCATGAATATTCTAAATAATATTGAATCATTTAAGGTAAATTATATCTCTACAAAACCCCTATTCATTTCCAACATTCTAATTTGACCCACAAATGACATTTATTTACCAATACTAGCCTACATTCAACATAACCGTATCAAACATGGACAATGAACATGACAATGAAAGTGAAGATGACATGGGGGGTGAAGATAATAATGAAGGTGACATGGACAGTGAAGAAGACATCGATGGTGAAGATGATATGGAGGGGGAAGAAGATATGGAAGGTGAAGAGGAAATAGAGAGTGTAGATGGTGAAGACAATATGGAAAGTCAAGAGGAGATGGAGAGTGTAGATGGTGAAGATGAGATGGAGAGTGAGGATGACATGGGCAATGAAGATGACATGGGCACTGTGTATGACATAGAGACTGAAGAAGAAATGGAGGGGGAAAACGATATGGAAGGTGAAGAGGAAATGGAGAGTGTAGATGGTGAAGACGATATGGAAGGTGAAGAGGAGATGGAGAGTGTAGATGGTGAAGATGAGATGGAGAGTGATGATGACATGGACAATGAAGATGATATGGGCACTGTGTATGACATAGAGACTGAAGAAGAAATGGAGGGGGAAGCTAGCATGGAAAATGAAGATGACGAAGATCCGTCAGAAGTTTCAGATTACAGCAGTGAAGTTAGTTAGAAAGGAATGATGACATATAAAGGCATTGGCTATTAGACAAAGTTTTATTTCATAATCTTATGTGTTGGTTGGCTTTGTGTTAACAAATCAGTACCAAACATATTTTCCAACTTAATGTAAAGATATTGGAAAATTTTTTATTTCATAACTTATGTATAACTTATGTGTTGGTTGGCTTTATATAACATGTTTGTCATTATTTTAATTAAAGTGTAAAATTTACTTACATATTTCACATTTGTTTACTATATTGTATTTTTTACGGAGCCGATTGGATATCCGACGAATATTCAAATTTCAACGGATATCTGGATTTTCAGATACCTAAATAATAACTTAGCAAATACGGACCGAAAATTTGATTATCCGTACGGAGCGGAGCGCGAATACCTCAAAATACGAAGTATTTGTTCTGTGCCCACCATTACTGAGAACATCATGTTGGTTTGAAAACATATTCAATATTGAATGGTTGTATCTTGATAGTAATTATATTTTGAAATACAATATTATAAAATTTTATCTTACTATATTTTCAAAATTTTTAATTACAAATTATACATTCGTAAATGACAAAATAATTAGATTTTAATAAATAGCATAAAATCAAATACAATTGTAATTTTACAGACCACGAACCGTTCTACTTTTGCCTACAGTAAAGTAATGGTTACATTTATTTCAAAAACTATATCATAAAAATCCAAACATATAACCCACATATATAATACTCGGCATGTACATATTTATACAAATTCACATTCACAGTATACAAAACCGTGGCCTAATAATTCAATTATTAAAAATGTTTTTTTACCATCAATTAGCTAAAACTAATATGTCGTATGTTTAAACAAAAATATTAAACGAAAACGTTACATGCTTTGGTGAAACTTATAATTAATACATTGCACAATCAAGAGCATACCGTTAAGTAACATTTGTGCGTTTCTAGAATGTAGACAGACCCAAGCGGGAACAACATTTACTTGTATAATTAAGAACAAATCATCACCTAGTTATTAGAATTACTTGATTCTCAATTATACTTACTTGATTTTTAAGCATTTTATATTTTTGGTCAAAGTTCATTTTATACTCTTTTATAAACAAAAATCGATCATTTCGACAGTCCATCTTATAACAAATTCAATTGCAATACACTATTTAACATTCTAAGAACTAACTAAGATAATCAACAACAAATACTCAAAAACACTTCCAGACATAATTAAAAAATTCAAAACCGGGCTGTGCAAGATCATGTCTCATAGACAACGTAAATATCAATTATAAAAAATGTACCTAATTCATTTTAAGTAGGATCAAACAACACTAATCTCCATTACAAGAATACGTTTAAAAAGGGAAGACCTTCTACCGCCTACAATATTAAATTTATAGGTATTAATACAACGTCTGCAAAATACAACCGTAAAAGGAAATGTGAAAAGTTAAACACATCTAATTCAACTTCTATAAATTCAGCTCATGTGCATCATATCACACAAACAATCTATTTTATAAACCCTTTCCATTCATTAATGGCCTCTTCTACATATTTTTACTCATCCATTGAAGCACTCCCTTATGATGTTCTTTCAAAGATCTTGTCAATGGTTGGACAAACTTCAAGAGAAGATCTAAGCAATTGCATCCTCACTTGCAGAGACATGACAGAGTCAGCGGACAATGGTGTTGTCCTCCATAATTTGGATTTGAGTGATATTGTTCATTCTCCTCTTAAAGCTGTCGATGGGTCCAATAATCTTCTTGAAAAGTGCATACAACATTCTAAACCTTCTGCTCATTACATAGTGTTACTGTATTTTCATTCCAACCATTCCCTCGAAGGGTTGAAACATCTTAAAGAAGCTGGTAATAGACCATGTGTCTTGAAAGAAGCTATTTATCTCTACGGGATTCTCAACTCTGTACGGGTGAATTTGATATAGGAAAAGCCTACCTTGACACACTAGACTGGAAAAATGGTCGGAAGGTTGTTGACGAGTGCTGGAAGAGTATTAAAACTTTACTGCATGGTATCGGTATCCATAGGAAGCCTGAATATATCCACTTGCTATGGACAATAAAGCCTCCGCTCATATGTAACTTGAATGACATGGACAACACATGCCAGAAATGCTTCTACGACAAAGAAATGGTGAAGTTTGTTTTATGCGTCTAATAATGAGAAGAACTGAATCATCAATGTGTTAGTGGACTTACGAGAAATGCAACGTGGCTACAATTATGTTTACCTTTATTCTTAGTTTACGTATTTGAGTTGTTTTTTTCCCCCAAATTGTTCCATGTCTTCACTTTTTAATTTTCAATGACACTGAACTTTTATTCCTCACACGTGGGTTGTCTACAAATATACTAAACAATTACATTTATAAAATAACTATTATAATGGCAACTACTACATGTATATGCATATTCAATCCTTAGTCCTAGGAAACAGAGATAAACAACTAAACACTATAATTCTTTTGTAGCAATACATTACATCACATAACATCTTTCAAAACTTAGTATGTTACAGTGTCGACAAAATTTGATATATTTACTTCAAAATAAATATTCAAACATGTAAAACTAAAATGTATTTTTTATATAACATGTTTCTCATTATTTTAATTAAAGTGTAAAATTAAGTTACATATTTCACATTTGTTTACTATATTATATTTTTAACGGAACCGATTGGATATCCGACGAATATTCAAATTTCAACGTAGGATATTTAAAATAGGAATTTAAAATTATAATAATATGGTTTAATTAGAATATTTAAATAATTATTTTATACATTTAAAATTATCAAAAATAAAATAAAAGTATTATTTATAATGAATATATATATATATATATTTTTTTTTGAGGTTTTTAACAGATAAAATAATTTCAAATTCTAATTTTAATAGTTTTATAATATTTTAATGCTCAATGCGGTAGGAAATGCTCCTTATGAAAGGATAAAGATAATGAGCATTTAGGAGCATTTTCATATGGTAAATTAACATCTAAATGTTTTTTAAGTATATGAAATTGAAATTGGATGAGCATGAAGCATAATGCTCTACTCTATGCTCTACCAATTAAGGCCTAAGTTGCATCGGCACGAACGAGTCTCCTACACAACAAAAAAATATTATTAATAAATATATTTAACCCAAACTAATAACGATCAAATATAATAATTAAAAAATAATTTATCCCAAAAATTAGGGAGACAAAGCGATTTGGTGAGTGTATTAAAATTTTTAATTAGAGTTTTTAATTCAATTCAAAATTTAATAACAAAAATTAAAATTTGTACAATGACAATAAAATAAAATTTAAAAATATTATTAGATGGCACAATATATCATATAATTTATTCAATATTTATCAGATTATTTATTCAATATATATGATGAACCAGGTCAATTATTTTTCTTAGATCGACACTAATCGTATCTACCAAGAATACAACGATTCTAGAATTATGTTTACTTACATTCTCAGTTACATAGTGTGTGTATTAAATTACGCAGAAGTACATATAAAACAACAATTCTAATGCCCACTATTCTAAGATGTTCAAGGATTGGTTTAAGGATTGGTTCTTAATGGAGTTGTTTAAGGATTGGTTTTTAAGGATTTCTTGGCACGTGGACCATTTTCATTGGTTCAAATATAATTTTGACTAAAAATATAAACAAAAACTAAAATTAAAATATAAATGATATTATTTTTAATGGGTAGAAACTTTTATAGGGTTCTTAACTAATGGAGATGGTCTTAGGTTTTAATTCAATACTCCCTCAATTTTTTTAAGATTGATGTTTTAGATATTTTTTCTTGTTTCTTAAAGATTGATTTTTTAAGTTTTCAATGCATATTTAAATAGTTATTTGTGTAGTTTAAGAAATATTAATTGACAATATTTTAATTCTGGAATTATGATTGACTCATTGACTTGGAAAAGTGTAGTTATGAAAACAATGTATTTATTAACTAAAATTTATTGCTTTCTTAATATATGTGAAATGTCTAAAAAAATCAAACAATAAAAAACGGAGGGAGTATATCTTATCTTGTAACACATAGGAAATTAGCCGACTAAAAACCCCACCAACCTATCATTTCACCTTCTCTCTTATTTCCACAACGGAAGCTTTAACTCCACCTTCCCCAAAGTTCCATCAAGAAGGTGTATCGTGTCCTCTTCGTCCGTGAAAGGTAAGTAATTGAATGTAACATAAAACCATAATTAAAATAGAAGAAACTCTAACTAAACGTTTCAGATTCCTTTGGTTTGGACTATAAATGGCTCACCGATGACCCCCTAAACTTCACTTTCTTTTTCACACCAAAATATCTCCAAAAACACTTTGCTTTTCGGTTGACGAAATGGCTGCTGTTGATATGCTCGCAATTCCTATAGATTCAAAGTATGTTACTTTCAACCATTTATGTTTAGGTCGTTCTGCTCAGGTGATCATTGGCCGTCTTCTCCGCTTTTGGAATGCCCTTAATGTCGAAATAGACGGTGAATTCATGGGACTGGTCCTCCTCTTCCTTGACGAGAAGGTCAAATCTCAACCATCACTTAGCTAATACATAACTCACTTCAACATTTAACTACAACTAATAACTCTTTCAATATTTTGCAGTCTTCAGCGATCCATGGGTTCATACCTGCTGTCTGAATTGACCAATTCCGGCATAATTTACGGGAAGGACTTATTTTCCAATTGGCAGGGTTCAAAGTGTGCCATTTCAAAAAAGCTCCAAAAAGTTACTGATTGTCTTTTTGTCATCCGTTTCACACCAAACACAACAATCCATGTAGTCAACTCGTCTGTAATATCAATTGAAGAACATAAAATCATCATTCGAAAACATGAACATCTACATGCTTTAGCAGACACCAACCTTGAATTCTCGGGTAAAGTCACTTTCACCTATTTACTTCTACATATTTTCATCACAAATATTAAATTTATTAAATCTGAGCTTACCCTTGTACAAATGTTGTTGGACAAATACGCTTTGTGCAAGGTTCGAACTTGAAAGATGCAACTTCTACTCATCGTGTTCTTGTGCAATTTCAAATTGATGGGTAATACAATAATCTTATGCATCCTCAGCTATTTACCATTCAATCCATTAGACTTATTATATTTCGCTTTGTACGTCTGAATCTGTTTCACTCTCTCTTAGGGATGAAGCAGCGGCATCCTTTCGTGCCCATTTTCCCTCAGGGATTGAAGATTCAATCATGTTGGTTACAACTGTCAATCCAAAGTTGTTTCGAGGTAATATGACTCATTTATGATACAAGTCCTGAAATCACACGTAAGCAGTTGCCACAAACCATTTCTAGATATCAATTAAATCCAATTGTGAATCATATGCCATATTTTATTGCAAATAGACTACCATTGTTTACTTTAAATCATTTTTAATAATATATGCTAATTGTATTTATTATTCATAGAATTATGTAAATAAGTAGGAAAGGTTAATAAAAGAAAGTGTAATTTATGTTTACTTCCACATTCATAGGTAACTTATTTCTGAATTCAACACCAGCAGCAAGATTCTTCTTTGATCGTAAAATAGAGGCCATCCAACAGTTCATGAGAAGGTCAGTTATCATTTATTGTCCCTATTTTCTAGCTAATTTACAATAAAGAGTTTAAATTTCAACCAGTCCAAGTTTAACTAACTCTAATAGCAATTCAGAAGTGAGTTATACTTCAAACGGACCCATTAAAATTCAATCTACTTTCGTTTCTCTCCAGAAGTTACACCCCCCCAATGGATTCTAACGATTAACTTATAATGTAGTGTCCCAGTTGAGACAAGCAGGAGATTTGCTCATGCCGAAATTTTAAAAGGAGTTGAAAAAAAAAAGAATATCTTTCAATCAGAGAACTCCATAACTACGTATCACAAGCTAATAATCAGGTTTGAAAATAGATATCCTACCTCCTCGTTGCTTTTCAAAAGCAACAAAAACACAACCGTATAAACTCAAGTGTACTGGGTGGGTAATTTCTAATGATATATAATTAATCAATCAGACGATGAGACAAATTGTTTTGTTCCAAAAAGAGGAAATAATTTATTTTTAATTGGGTACATAGTAACGTAAATTTGTGACGGTTTTATACAAACCTATTGGTATAGTGGGTATAACGTGATGAATAAATTGACTTATCAACTTCTTAGTAAAACAACTACCTGCGAAGTTGTCATTGATGATGGCCACTCCTTTTTAGTAATAAATAGCTTGTATAAACGTCATATACAAATAACTGGTTTATCATTCTTTAATTAATAGAAATAATTGATATCTACGGGTTCGGTTGTTTAAACGTGTTTACATTCATAATTTTTTTTATCTGTAATCCTGTTTATTGCGTAATGCATTACTTAAAGCGTTCATCAAACACTCTAACGATGACATTACAATATTTAAACTAGACACAAGAGGCTGATTTAATCTGCAAAGCACGTGTGCTTCAAGTCCAACAAAAAAATGGTTGGTGCTACTTGTCATGTGCTACATGCAACAGAAAACTAGAGAATTATGATAATTTACTACGTTGTACTAAATGTGTATCACCAACTGTAACAGGTGTCGTGAGGTACAACAAAATCTTCTTTATTAAATTATTATACTCATATAGAACAAACTTTTATATATATATATATATATATATATATATATATATATAATAGAGATAATGTTCACAGATACCGTGTTGAACTAGCAGTACATGACAGTGAAGACATAACAACTTTTGTGGTTTTTGACACAGAGATGACCAAATTAATTTCCAAAACTGCAACAACCCTCACCATTGAAACTGTTAGTGTTTCATATTAATTAAGCACCACATTTATGAAAAGTTTAAACAACTCTAATCGTTTCATTCTTTGCTTTCTAATCTAGGCTGGAGAAGGTCACCTACCTAGGAATCTTGAAGAACTAGCAGGGAAGCATTTTATATTCCAGATAAGAGTGTTTCCATTCAATTTCACTCCCAATCATAAAACATTCATTCTTTCTAAAATCACCCATGATGTCATTCCACGAACTTTTCAAAAGGTATCACTCATTTCTTACGATGTATCTCTGTTACAAGATATCATAATATATCTATACCTTTTGCACCTTTTTAAATAACATTCTAAAATATTCTAGGGTTTAAACACTATCCAAAGGATTCTTAAGAATCAAAGCTGAAGATGATGCTGGTACACATGAAAAAAGGGAATAAGTGAAGAAGTACTGAAACTGTTCATGTAGAAAAGAAACCCAAGAGAAGATGTGAGTAGTCTACAAAATTCTGATTGTCATCTCTTCATACATTTCCCGACTTCAAGTTTATGTTTCAAATATCGTGTTATAGACTTTCGACTTTTAAGATTTCAATTTGCTACTTTTATCATTGTTGTTTTTCATGGAAAACATTGTTGTTTTGAAGAATTAAAGGGATACTTGACGGTTTTATAAGATAGTTTGTCCATAGAATCTTTGAGAACACGTGAAAAACAGGTTAACAGAATTCAAAAATAACAAACTCAAAAATAAAAACGAAAGGTTATGAGTATATAAGATAATACGTGCGTTCAGATCTTGAGATATCTACTGACCAAGTACTACAAAAAAATATTTGTATTCAACCATGTAAATCCTCCTTCTAAAAACTCAACAACCATGATTCCACAATGCAACTTTCTACAAAACTCTGATCTCCTGTATAAGTCTTTCAACACTTTACCATTACATAAACATTTTATTTCTCGATTATAATAAAAGTAGTACAATAACCTTATAAAAAAATAAAATTAAAAAACTTACTTCATAAATATTTCTATATATAAATATATCTTATAATTTTATAAAATGAAACAAATAAATTTATAATAAATAGTAATTTAAAATATAGATTTAATACATGGAATTAAAACTAGAATAATATGGTTTTACTATGATATTTAAATAATTATTTTAGAAATTATAAAAATATAATAAAACAATAAATAAAAGTGATAATTGATAATGAATATATATATATATATACATATATATATATTGAGGTTTTATAATATTTTAATTCTCAATGCGGTAGGAAATGCTCCTTCTGAAAGGATAATAAAGATGATGAGCATTTATGAGCATTATCATATGGTAAATTAACATTTAAATATTTTTCTTAAATATATGTGATTGAATGAGTATCATTATATTTGTCATAACCCAATAAATAACAAATATAAATTAGCCATACATATTTTTCTTTTTCCCTTAAATATTTGTTATGTTATGCGTGTGTGTGTATGTTTTTGAATTTCATAAAAGTATGTCATTAAACGTAGAGTTTGGATTTGTCCACTTTTGGGGTCCTGCTGATGCAAAACATCACATGGATGGTTATTTCCTTCTCGGTCGTAAATGGATTGTGGCGTTGGGATTGGATATAGCAGGAAGAAGCCGATTGAAACTCGAGCAACGGAGCGTGGTGGAAAAGGTATGTGACAGCTTTCTCATTTACAACTTTATATGATTTTCATTAAATATCAATAAGTCCTCAACTGAGGTGCTAAATTTGTAACATTTTGTGTAATTGTAGGACCAATAGATTTCATGATAGATTTAGTCGCCCTCGTGAATACTTTCAATCCCCTAGGTATTCTCCTTCTCGTGGTAGATCTAGGTCACATAGTGGTGACTATTATTCTCCTCCCCCTAGAAGACATATCATAGGTGGCTATTAGAGATCAATCGTGTTCTTCAATCAATTGCCTTTATTATGTTTACCAATTATCTATTGTTGCAGGTCTATCTCTCCCAGGGAAGAACGATATGATAGGGGGACGTCATTCTCGCGCTCACCAGCCCGAGGTAAGAGACGCAACATAAGGCCTAGCCTAGGGAGAAACATAAGCAGCAACCCGAGAATAAACGGGAGTCAAAGCCCAAGAAGAAGCAGAAACTTGAGCCCAAGAAAAAGGTATGAGCTATACATTTGGTGCCGGGAGAAGCAGGAGTGAAGACGGTTCACCAAGCCAGTGACGTTCAATATTTTGATTGTCTTCTCTTTGATAAGTTGACATTTTTGTAAGGTCAAATTTAGACTTTTGTTATAATTTACGGAGCTTGGGAAACATAGTAGTGTTACTACTATGGAACTGATTCAATTTTGTTCGTGGGTATCCAATTGAGGAGTCCACTCGGACTTAGAAAATTAATTTTGTCTTTTACATCATTACATGCTCGAGACAAAAACGACAGAAGTAATCCCATACAATTACACTGTAAACCTCGAAACAACGTGGGAGTGGACATATTCTAAATTGTTGACATAACTGCGCTAGGTTTTAATATCTTTTCAGTTGTAATGTATAAGGTTTACGTAATGCCAACAGCTTTTCTCTACAATTCTGTTAAGGCTTGAAATAATGAATCAGGCTATAAAGTACTAGCAGGAGATCACATGCAAAAATCATATATATAATCTTCTATAATTCGCTTTAGGTTAATGGACACTAAGATTGATACCATAAGTTAAGGTATATTGACAGACGAAAATTATACATGTAATTTTCAAAGGTACATGTGTTCTTTCTAGATTAAATCATACGCTATTTGCTATTTGGATATGTAATTTTCCATTGCAAATATTACTCTAACTAAAAATTGTTCAATTGTGACGAGTTAAAGAATCGAAAGATTGTGTCTGGTAAAAGATCAAATAAAAAGAATGACCGCTGAAAAGTTGTTGAAACAATCAATTCAAGTATGCAACTTCCAGAGATGTGTTGAAAAAACAATACCAAAGATTAACAGATTCCAAATATATTAAAGAACATAAGCATGAAAAATACCGATGGTTTTTCCAGAGGGCTGTGAGGCGGTTTCGCCAGATCCAAGCTTTGCCCTTCGATCATCTTCTCCCCTTCTTTCTTCGATCATATTCTCTCAATCTCAAGACTAATTTTGCTTTTTCAAATGTCGACGGCAGAGAGTGGATTCATAGGAAGAGCTATCGACCAACCTTCGATCTTATATGATTCTTCTTCTTCTTCCTCAAACCGCACCAGTAGCGCAAATAATGCAATTCCTCAGTGGAATTACGATGGGGTTCTTCAATTGAACCCGTTTTTGCAGATTTCTGAATGATTCAAAGCAAAAATCTTGTAGTTTTAATGGTGGGGAATGCGTCTGGTGGATTGGAGTTTTGTCTCTTCTCTCAGTGGTTTTTTCAAATGTCGATGGCAGAGAGTGGATTCATTAGAAGACCTATCGAACAACCTTCGATCATATATGATTCTTCTCCTTTCGTTGACAAAAAACTCGTTTTTCTTTTCCTGTTCTTCTGGCTTCTTAAAAATCTCTAGTATTATCAAAGCCAATGGAGACTGATTCAACTAAAGATCCTAAATCTAAACCGGGTGAAAACCTGAAACTTTATGGAATCGGTAGGACTAAAATTTTGGTACTTTCTCACAAAATTGCCTTCCCTCAGATCTGTTCCTTAAGTTTTTCATCTCTACAATCTCTTCAATTGTCTATCTCTTTTGTAGATTTGGATGTCGAAACAAGTTTTGCCTGTGTGTTATTCGGTTTAATCTACTTTTAAATCCTTTTGAATCGTAAATTTGATTTCTTTTGGATTTGATTAACGCATTCATCTATTGGATTTAGTTTCACTCGCTTTAAAGATCACCAAGTGACCTCTATTGTGAATGTTAGATGGGCGTTTTGATGATGCTTACTTTCAAGAATCAAATGAATCCTGCCAGTTCAGACAGGAGTATGAGATGCGGAATATGAAGCAGGCAAGTGATTTACTAGCTCTTTTGTTGATTTATATTGCCTCTAATGGTTATATATATGACTTGTCTACTTGAGTGTATATAAGGAACAAGGTCTGGACATGATCTCATGATTTTTAGATGCTTTGAATAATATGGCTACTCATATGAACGAGGAGCTGGATAGTCAAGTTCCTCTTATGGATGAAGTGACTGAACCGTATAAGAAACAACCCATTTCATTTTCTTTTCTCTGAATTTGTTAGTGTAATCTCAACTTTCAGAACTGGCTCACATGTGGACAGAGCAACCTCTGATCTTAAGAATACTAATGTTAGACTTAAAGATACAGTGAACCAGGTGATTTGTTCATCCTTTTGATTAGTTTGAGGGTTTTGGATGAATACACAATCTCCGGCGAAGATTGGAACAGCTATGTATGATCACTTTAAAATAAGATATTTAAAAAATAGATTCACCTATTTCGTTGTATGATTCTCAAATTTATCTTTATGTGCTTCAATGTTTCTTTATACCATCTCTTTTGTCTATATATCTAAACCAACGTAGAATTCTTTTGTTGGATTCCTTTCCTCATATGCTAAGATCTGTGACAAAATTTGATTAGTTTACAATGCGTCATGGGTTTATTAGTGTCACTTCTTTGTAATTATCCATCCAATCTTGAAATTCTCCTGAATACTTTTATGCGATTTGTTTCCACGTTTTCTGTTACTTAGGTCCATTTAGCACCGAAGTATAAGATGACTTCAAAATAGTCGTGGGAATAAGGTAATAAATTCTCTCATTCATCACCGATTACTCCAGTGATAACCGTTACACTTCATTATCCTCCCAAAACACCATTACACCCCAATAATAACCAAAACACCATTTAATTTCCTTTTCCTCCACACAATTTTAGTTAAGCATTCGAATTTCAATAGTCACCTTTACGTTTTCCATTCTTAAAGACAGTTAATTACACCTTTCATTATTAATTTGGATAATGAATGCTCATACAAATGTATACACACTATAAGTTCATGTGACCATTGTTTACATTTTTGGCAAAAATCCTAAACACTTTTCAAAAATAACAGTTTGCATCATGAACTCCACCGTGGAGAATGAAAACTTATATGTCTCTTTTGACAATTTGCGCCTAGGAACACTATCACAATATGTTATTGGGCGTATTATCAGCTTCTGGGAAGTTTATGATGCTCGAAATCATAATGAATACATCAGTACCAGTCTACTACTGCTTGATGAGAAGGTATATTTTTTTTATAAGTTCGGTAACCCTCATCTTACACTCATCAATCAAAATAAACTAACAGTTTACTTATTTCGCAGAATACCACCATACATGTTTTCATGCCACCTATGGTAACAGTTGAATGCGCCGACTTAAAAGAAGGCATACGCTACAAAATTGAGAATTTTGAGATTAGAGCAAGCACATAACACCACCAAATCACAAACCTCCCTTTGGTGATCAATGTCAACTACGACACCACTTTCATTAAAATACCCGAGACATGGGTAAACATAGGCATGTGGAAGTTCAAAGTTAAAACTTATGACCACCTAGTAGCACTAGCTAATACTGATCTTCAGTTACCAGGTTTTATTTCAAACAAACTCTAAAACTTAGATGTTATAATATGTGCGCAAATGAAAAACCCACCTCTTTGTTTCGTACCAAATTTTAATTAGCTATTACAACTATAATAATATTATCTTATGGAAGTTAATGTCTACGTGAATAATGAAAAGTTTACTGAAAGGGAGACATTTTTTTTAAATGTATGAAACGGAGTAATTAAGATTTTTTATTTGCTTTCATTGGGTTGGACAAAGCTACTTTGAAAACTACAAATTTGTCTGTGGTGATGCTGTTTTAAAAAAAGTACGCATGTTTGTGATTGTATTTTTTGGTGTTTCTCTACTTCCTGGTCATAAGAAGAAACATGAGCGTCCCGCCATGTAGCAGCAGGGGAGATGATGCTAATGAACACATGGTATCTTTAGCTGCAAACCGGATAACAGTTGGTATGTTTCTGAAACCATTAATTGAAATGATATGATCTGGTTGCTTCATAGAATGTATGCAATCACATGTACCTGTTAACTACTTGTAATTAACACAACGTCAAACTAGATTTGTGATCAACCACAAAAATATGCCAATTACTCGAATATATATATATATATATATATATATATATATATATATATATATATATATTATGGTCTCTACTCAAATATATATTAGTACAAATTATAAGTTTTGGAAGCCATTACAATATTACAATAGTCATAAAATTTAACTCATTCTACTTCTTCGAACAGGGGAGACGGACGTTGGTTACACACAGAAGCGCGAATTCGATACATTTAATTCACAAACCACACAATCCAATAAAGCGAGAAGACGTAAAATAATGAGCTTAAAGATAAAATATATAAATACGAAAACAATGACTTAGTGAAACTTTTTCAAATATGGCCACATTAAGAACCATATAAAATACGTTAACGGGTTGGACAGTTTGTTAAGTTTTAAAATATCAACCAAACTAAAAGAATATTATTACCCTATCAACATTTATGTTTTCAAAACTTATTTCTCCAGATATGGAAGACAAAAAAAGATGAAGTCATCTGTGCCATGGAAACAGGCCATAGAGGTAACAATTTTCTTCCCTAAAGACATACTTATAATATATTGAAAACAATGTGTTACAAATAAATTATTTGAAACTATATGAGAATCTCCTATGGGAACATGACGTACAAACCTCTTCCCCACATTTATCATACATAATGGGGCTCCGTTGCACGGGAACAAAGGCGATTAATACTACAACAAAAACGTGAAATAAGACGACAAACAGGTATCACATACCATTAACATTCCAGTGAAGCTTAAAATGAAAAAAAAACATAACAATAGGAAGTAAAAAATACATAAATCAGTTTTAACTATATAATTTCTAACATACCAAAACGTGATCAATAACATGCAACTTTGACAACCAAGCTGGATCCTCAACAACAACCTCATTATCGATGAAAACAAAAAGTAAGTCCTAATTATAAACTGTAATTACAAATCATTATTTCTTTAATACCATCTCAAAATTAAAAGAGCATAGAAATAAGCAAACAAAGGCGGAGGAACACGAATAACCTGGTAGAATGCATCAAATGTTGAGCTCTGGTATGGGAAGCAGAAAGCATGGAAAGTAACAAAAAGGGCCAACTACTTTTCTCCATATGTTGTCAAAAAGGAAGAGTATTGTTGCCAAGAGCAGAGAAAACTCCACCGGAACTTGAAAAGCTACTCCAATTGCCTTACTTTAAAGACAATATTAGAGTATATAATTATGTCTTAGCTTTCTCTTCCATTGGTGCAAAATTAGATCACTCGGTTATGAATGGACATGGGCCTTTTACTTTCCGGATACACGGCCAAAATCACCACCGGATTGGTCCTCCCCTACCAAACGAAGGAGAACGTCCAAATTTTAATCAACTCTACATTTATGATACGACACATGAAATCCAAAATCGGATCAGCACAATGTCAAGGAGAAAAGACGCTGATCAACTTGATAAGGAAATTGTAAGAACACTAATCTGCATGTTGGACAATAACAACCACTTAGCAAAATATTTTAGAAAAGCAAGAGATAGATACGAAGCAGGAGAGATTCAAGATTTATCTATAAGACTAATTGGGCAGAAGGAAAAAGGAAGACAATTTGACCTACCTACAAGAGATGAAGTTGCAGGTCTCACTGTAGGAAACTTTGAATCTACATCAGGACACATAGATGTAATCATTGAACATAAAAATAAACAACTAAAACGAATACATACACTTCACCAACATTTTATGGCTTTGCAGTATCCGTTGCTTTTCCTCTATGGCGAGAGTGGATACCAATTAAACATTTCGTATCACCGTGAAGGGTCTAGAAAAATAAAAAGAGAAAATGTCACAATATGTGAGTTTTATTCGTACCAAATCCAAGCACGACTATCAGAAGGGAAAACACTCATCCTAGGAGGATGGTTACTACATCAATTTATCGTTGACGCATATACAGCTGTGGAAGAAGAACGATTGAGGTTTAATAGAAACAACCAAAAAAAGCTTAGAGCCAAACTATATAATAACATTTGTGACGCTATAAGAAAGGGAGATACAAACTCGAAGGCCCTGGGAAGGAAAATTATTCTCCCTCCATCTTTTACAGGAGGACCACGATACATGCTAGAGAATTACCACAACGCAATGGCAATATGCAGATCCTATGGTAATCCACACCTATTCATCACAATCACAGCAAACCCTTCATGGACAGAAATATCAGACCACCTAAGCCACTACGGAAATGGCACACCCAACGACAGACTGGATGTTGCTTCTCGGGTATTCAAAATGAAGTTAGACAAAATGATCTCTGATTTCAAACAAGGTTTATTCTTTGGATCTGTCCGTGCAGGTAATGAACAACACCTGTACACACACACACACCCAGTAAAACACATTTTAACCATTTATTAACAAATTCTATTAATTTGGGCAGTTGTCTACACAATAAAGTTCTAGAAAATAGACCTACCACATGCACACATTCTACTATGGCTACATAACGCACAACATAACCCATCTGCAAAGGAAATTGACAAAATAATTTCGGCCGAAATACCAAACAGAGAGGTTGACCCTGAAGGCTATGAATTAGTGAAAAAGCATATGATGCATGGACCTTGCGGACTACAACGCCCTCAGTCTCCATGTATGGAAAATGGAATATGTACCAAAAAATATCCTAGAGTTTATGCGGAAAGAACAACATGCGACAAGAACGGTTACATTATATATAAGCGAGGAGAAGACGATCAAAGAATTGTTATCAAAGGAGAAACCACACTAGATAACAGATTTGTAATTCCTCATAACATGGACATTCTAAAGAAGTACGAAACACCCATTAATGTGGAATGGTGTTGCACATCAAAAGCAATTAAATACTTGTTCAAGTATATAACTAAAGGCGTAGACAAAGCTACAATTTTCATAGAGAAAAGTGGAGGAGCATCTCAAATGGATAAAACAAACCAAGAGAAAAATATGGATATATATGAGATTAAAAACTTTCAAGAATGTAGGTATCTATCGGCATGTGAAGCTGCATGGCGTATATTTGGTTTTGAAATCCACGAACAACGCCTAGCTGTTCTTAAGCTAATAATTCATTTGGAAGGACAAAAAATGTTGTTTTCGACGAATCACAAACGCCTAAAGAAATAGCGGCTAGATTGGCATTGGCACGAACAATGTTTACAGAGTGGATGGAAACAAACAAACATTGTGAAATAGCAAGATCCCTTACATATGTTCAATTCCCAACGATGTTTGTATGGAATACAACACATAAATTTTGGACACTAAGAAAGAGGGGAACTACAATTGGGAGGATCGTAAACATCTATCATTCCGCAGATGAACTTTACTATCTATGGGTATTGCTCAATCATGTTAAAGGTGCGACGTGCTTCAAGGACATACGCACAGTAGGGGGTATAACATACCAAACATATAAGGAAGCTTGCTTAGCTATGGGTTTACTCGATGGAAAGAAAGAGTGGCACGAAGCTTTAGAAGAAGCATCGGTGTGGGCTAACGCTTACCAGCTAAGGGATTTATTTGTAACTTTTTTGGTCCATTGCAAAGTCAACCAACCTGGTGAATTGTGGATGAGCTTCTAGAATGTTTTATCTGAGGATATCATATGTATGCAACGTAAGAAATTCAATTTCAATGAGTTGCATTTAACAGATGAAGAAGTACAACAATACACATTGGTCAAAATTCAGAAACTTTTAATTTAGAGTAACAAATCGCTCGAAGAAATCACAGGAATGCCTGTACCAGATCAAAATATACTTGCAATGTTGAAAAACACTTTAATTGGAGAAGAGTTGAATTATGACATAGCTAAAGAACTATCGACGCATGAAAGACTAATGGAAACACTAAACTTAGAGCAGCAAACAGTCTACAACGCAGTGGTTGATTATGTAGACAATTCATTAGGAAAACTATTTTTCCTTTACGGCTCAGGAGGAATAGGAAAGACATATGTCTATAGAACTTTAATATCCAAACTGCGGTCCACAAGACGTATCGTTCTACCTGTCGCCTCATTAGGTATAGCAGCAATACTATTGCCCGGAGGCAGAACTGCTCATTCGAGATTCAAGATTCCTATCGACTTGCATGAGAATTCTATGTGTGATATAAAACCAAGGACGATGATGGCTGAATTGATTAAACATACTAAATTAATAATTTGGGACGAAGCATCCATGACCCACCGTCATACTTTTGAAGCTGTAGACCGCACTCTTCGAGATATTATGAGCGTAGAAGATCCAATGGCAATGGATAAGGCTTTTGGAGGAATCAGCATATTATTGGGTGGAGACTTCAGACAGATATTACCTGTTATCACACAAAGAAACAGGCAAGATACAGTCCTAGCTACACTTAACCGTTCATATCTATGGGAGAAACAAAATGTGCATGTATTGCAGACAAACATGCGCCTCAAACGAGAGGAGAAGATTTTCTCTCAATGGATTCTAGAAGTAGGAAATGGGAATGCAATGAAAGTATCAAGATCTAATAATAACACTACGAATGACTCAAAAATAGAACTAAATGAAGAACTTCTCATAAATACATCGTCATGCCCCAAAGAAGAAATATTCAAAAGCACATATCTTAATTTCAACACTTCAAACAAAAACAAAGATTATCTTAGAGGAAGGGCAATTTTAACCCCGAGAAATGAAACAGTCGATGAGATGAACACATTTATTCTGGACAAATTAGATGGAGATATACAAGAATATCTAAGCTCTGATAGCATAGCATTTGATGAAGCAGATGATGAAGCTTCAAATAAGTTCTACACAACAGAGTATTTAAATAGCCTAAAATGCTCTGGCTTACCAAATCATCAACTTCAGCTTAAGCAGGGGGCACCAGTTATGATGATGCAAAACATAAACCAAAAAGAAGGACTGTGTAACGGAACACGACTGTTGATAACTCGGTTAGGGAAAATAGTATTAGAAGCTGAAATAATTACCGGATCAAAGGTGGGGAAGAGAATCCTAATACCAAGGATCAACTTAACAACAAAAGACACAAAATGTCCGTATAAAATGGCAAGGAGACAATTCTCGATACGAGTTTATTATTGTATGACAATTAATAAAAGCCAAGGACAAAGTCTGGGAAAGGTGGGTCTCTATACGGAAACCGGTATTTAGCCATGGACAATTGTATGTAGCACTATCAAGAGTCACAATGATGCAATGATTGAAAATTTGGAATGGGACAAAGAACACCAACGAAGAGAGAGGCGTCACAAACATTGTCTACAAAGAAATATTCAATAACATAATATAGAGAACAAGATATGACTATAATACTATAAATAAATACATATATAAACCAAACTTACTAACGCAGGGTTTCTAAAATTTTCACAGAAACGAGGAGCGTAATTAATATTGATTACAAAAAGACACTAACAAGAAAAATTTGAAGGTTGTCAACGGGAAATGAGATCAAATATGGTAGGTTTTTTTTAACAGTATGGTGGGGTCTTTAAATATATAATATTGCAGGCTTTTACTTATACTGCTTTCTAAATAATTCTAAAATTACAATTTATAAATTAAATAATGCCAGATTTGTAGGCAATGACATTACTACCAATCCAAAGCCATTTATGATAATATGTGTAAAAATTTATTATCTTTAGAATTTCTCAAGTGTACAGTTTTCAAATCTAAGAATTTATTTATTGTGTTATTTGATTGCATAAACATGCTGCAAATTTTTAATTTGTTGGGATTCTTATAATTCCAGACAGGGGATAAGCGACGAAATGTTGCTGCTGAACAGAAATACACCAAAATGGTTTGATCTTCACTCAATTTGATGTGTTTGGCATTAGAAAGCCTATGATATATTTGACAAATGGAACCATATAGAGAGATGTGCACTAAAGTTAGTATGGATCGTTTTCTTCAAAACCTAGGCAACGGTTAAACGAGATTTGGACCGTGTATACTCGCATTGCGATACTATTATAATTTCTAAATAGTTTCTGGCAACTTTAGTCTTCAGTTTCATAACAACAACTTGCGATATGTTTTTTGGGTTTTAATGTTTATATTTATACTAGAGCGCCAAGAGTTTCTTTACAAATAAATAAGGAACATAGAGAGACTTGGAACAAACAAAAGCTGAGCAGATTCTCAAGGAGGAAACATACAAGTACAACCAAAGGATTAAAAGCTTATGATATTGTCTTTTCTGATAAAATATACACTATATTTTTGTGTACACAGTTTAATCAATTTCAAATATACACGATATTGAACATTTAACTTCTATATTTACAATACAATGAAGTACTTTTATTTTTTAAGAAGATATAGTTTATGATGTCCAAGTAGTGGTTTACTCAAACAACTATTATCAACACTTACATTTATACTATGATGGAAAACAAAACCCGCGCTTAGCGCGGGTATATCCCTAGTTTGGATAATAGTTGACTCATCCATTCATGCGGAAAAAATCTAATTATAAAGTGGAACCATACATTACTTAAGTATGGTGATGGATGAGTTCGTTGCATTTGACAAAGACTGTTTCTCATCTCTGTTTTTCGTCTCTCTCTATTGTGTATTCATGGTTCTCTTCAAACTTTGTTTGGGTTATCTGTTTTCGTCAAGTTCGTCCGGCCACGCGTGTGGTTTCTTCGCCAGTAAAGTTGGCTTTCGTTGCCGTCGGTGTCATACCGCTGTCATCCTGTTCCTTATAGCCCGGCCTCCGCTGGTATCCCATCTATTGGACCTATTGGGCCACGGTAAATTATAACTAGGTTACTTAAGTTACTTGTGCAAATACCCTTCTATAAAAGCTAATTCAAAAGCATCCTTCAATGTAAAAAGAAATTTTTTTCTAAATTCTCTTAAACTTCACATGGTATTAGAACCACAGCCTAAACTACTACAAAGATTGCTGCTCAAATTTTATTTTTTCTACTTCAACTTAGCGCCGATGGCAGTTCCGGCACAAACCACTCGACGAAAAAATTTCCCCTTATGATCTTATTTATGGAGACAATCCCGAGGTTCTTGTTTTTAAACCATTGCTTAAAGGTCCTAACTATGATGAATGAGCCACAAACTTTCTTCGTGCATTGAAAGCATGAAAGAAATTTGGGTTTGTGGATGGTAATATTCCACAACCAAATGAAAATTCTCCCGACTTTGAAAGATTAGATTGGTAATAATGCTCTTGTTGACTCTTGGATAGAGCTTACTATCGCCGACACACTATCTTCTTCCATGTCTCACTTTGATGATGCTCATCAATTATGGAATCACATTAAAAATCGTTTTGGTACCAAAAACGGACAGAAAGTTTAAAGACTCAAGACCGATCTTGCAAATTTTCATCAAACAGGATTGGATATTGAAACATACTACGGTCAACTCACACAGCTTTGGCGAAGTTTTTTCCGATTATCAACAAGAAAAAACCATGAAAGAAGTTCGTACGAAACGTGAAGAAGATAAACTCCATCAATTTTTAATGGGACTTGATGACACTCTTTACAGACCGGTCAAATCTGCTCTTCTTTTGCGGGTTCCACTACCTAGTCTCTAAGAAGCTTACAATGCTTTGATTCAAGACGAAGAATCAAAACTCCATGGCCAGTTGCAAGACGGGAAGACTGAAGGTGTTAGCTTTGCAGTTCAAGCTATAAACACAGTCTCACAGGTAAACAAAACTAGACCACATTCTGTCAAATGCTCAAACTGTGGGAAACATGGACACTTAGCTGAAAACTGCTTTAGACTTATCGGGTATCCACATTGGTACGACAACAAGCCTTCACGGCGCCAAGCTCCCAGTTCATCTCGTTCTGTCACCAATCCTCGTAATTCAGGAACTGCACCACTGTCTTAGCAAAATGATTCAGTCCGTGTTATAACATGTCTGCATTTCACACTGGTGCACATGCAATTTCACTACAACAGCCACTTACGTCAGATGACTGAATGGGCATAAGTGGTCTAAGCAACGATCAATGGCAGAACCTTGTTCAATTTCTTGATGCTAGACCACCATGTCACTCTAATGGTAAGTCTTCTCCTGAATCCTGGATTTTTGATTCAGGAGTTTCAAATCACATGACAGGTTCTATTGATTTCCTAGATCGTGTATGTGATATGCCACCAGTTTTAATTCGACTTTCTGATGGTCACTATACTACATCTACTCAACATGGTTTCATTACTCTTTGGGACTCTTTGATTCTACATAATGTTTATTATGTCTTCTGTCTTTGATGTCATCTAATCTCTGTCTCACACCTCACACGAGACAACAAATGAGTGTTTGCGTTTACTGAAAAAATATGTGTCATCCAGGATCGCATAACCTTAATCCCGGTTGGAGGGGATAAACAAGAACATTTGCTTTATTTTCTAAGGATGTTGAATGCGGCAGCGGTGGTGAACGTTGTAGAAGGTGATTCTAGTGGTCTATGGCATCGATGTTTCGGTCATCCTTCATCTCAAGCCTTAGAAATGTTGAAGCTTCCTAATTTCAAATGCAATTTTTTTTATTCTAAAACTTTCGATATGTGTATTCATGCTAAACACACAAGAGATCCTTTTCCAATTACTTATACTAAGACAAGTTATGCATTTAAGTTGATTCATTGCGATATTTGGGGTCCATATCGGACTACATCTCTTTGCGGTTCATGGTTTTTCCTAACGATAGTAGATGACTTTTCTTGGGCTGTTTGGATCTACCTACTTCCATCCAAACAACAAGCTCCGACTCATCTTCAAAATTTTTTGCAGCTTGTATAGCGATGATTCTTAACAAATGTGAAGACGGTTCCAAGTGATAATGGATCAGAATTCATTGTCTTAAGAACTACTTTGCTCAACAAGGAATTGTTCACAAAACTACATGTGTCGTGACTCCTCAGCAAAACGGTTGTGTAGAACGGAAACACCAACACATCTTGAATGTTGCACGGGCCTTATTGTTTCAAGCTTCACTCCCACCAGAATTTTGGGATACTGCGCTTTAACGATTGGTTATTTAATCAATCGTACTCCTACGCATCTCCTTAACAGCAATAGTCCATTCAAACTCATCTTAAATTTTCCTCCTCATGTTTCTTTTCTCCGGGTTTTTGGTTGTGTTTGCTACGCACATAATCAGACACACGGAAGTGATAAGTTTGCCGCTATAACAATATACCTCTTCATCCTTTTGCACATAAAGGATGGAGACTGTATGACATTTCAACATGAAAGGTTTCAGTATCCAGAGATGTAATTTTTCTCGAAATTGAATTTCACTTTCATGCAACATCTCGTTCTAAAGCTGTTTCTCATGACCATTATTTTAATCAACCTATGTGTTCTATTCCTGACGATGATTATAATACGCAACAATTCCCGGTGAATGATCTCTTGCCTACTCATCATGTTCCCACGCCATCTTCTATGCTTCGGCCTACAGTAATCAATTCGCCAGTATCTGCAAAACTTGCAGATAATCTTCTAACTACTACATACATTGCGGAAAATTCAGCTTTCGCCCAACCAGCCTCTGTTGAAATTACAGAGTGTGATCAACTTGTAACTGAAATTTTCGGCAGAGGGCATCAAGTACGAAAACAACCAACACGACTCGCAAATTACATTACTAATTTCCTACATCATAATCCTGTCATCTACCCAATACATGAGTACGTTTCTAACAGTCGTTAATCAGCTATCTATAATGCATATACTAAGGTTGTCACTACTACACAAGAGCCGAAATATTATAAACATGCCGTAGAACATGCTCATTGGCATCACGCAATGCAATATAAAATCCGTTCTCTCGAAGCAAATGGGACTTGGACTATAGAAAGTCTTCCAGTGGGTAAAATGCCTCTTGGCTGTAAGTGGGTGTATCAAGTTAAATTTAAAGCGGACGGGTGATAGTAGGATTTTAATCCTATATGGGCTATCAATCAACCCATCGTTGTAGTATGGGTTTTTATGTC
>OVBE01002282.1:228-31400 GCA_900406425.1 Iberis pinnata | reverse complement strand
AAAGGCCTTTTATAGCGTTAATCGTGTGCTATCAATGAGATTTTTTCTTGTAGTGAAAATTGAATCGATCCCGACCATGTTTCAGATCGATCATATGTTGAGTGCGGATTGATAATAGGGATTTTGAGATCCTGGGTTATCAATCAACCCATCGTTGTAGTATAGATGATGATGGGTTTTGTCAATCCATAATGGGAGCGTACTGAGCAATGTGGATGTATCAGATGCTTTAAAGTCAAGTTAAATGTTAAAAGGGGGGTTTGGTTGCTTAATGGTCCTAAGTGCAATGAATGTAAAAAGACATAAATCAGAGAGCGGTTTAAAATACTTTTGGATGCAAAACAGAGTAAAACCAAGAAAGGGTAAAAATGCAATCAATGTAAAGTCGTTCCTGAGGTCAAAGGGTAATTGACTTGGGAATCCATCCTGGGCTACCTAAGTACCTAACATACCTCAAACAATGAGCTGACCCCAAAACAGTAGCTCTACAAACAATCAATTCCAATTCCTTGGTAACCAATCTCAAGCAAAGTAATCACAGACTCAACTGTCGTCATAGACGGCGACTACCTAGCAGGCATTAACCTCTACTACTCTAGCTAACTCGTTTCCCACATCTATTCACAGAGAATGGGAAACGAATCTCTGGAATCCCCTCGGTCCGGTCACCTCCAATAACTCACCTTCCGGTGTTGTAGGGCCTAACGGCGGGTCTCTGTCCCTTCCAGGTAGGAGTACAATCAGCATTAAGCTGAGGAGGACTAGAAGGGATCTAAAACAAAAACGACTTAGTTACCCAAGCAAACCCAGAACATCAACCCTAATCTACCCATCCTCAGGAACTTGGATGACTACTCACTACTCATGGGAGTAGAAGCAGATGAAACAACAAACATAACTTCAAACCTAAACATGCAGATCTAGGAAGAACATCAAGAACACAAACCCAGAAATGAAGAACAACAATGAAACAGTAAGCTAAACAAGAGATTTAAACTTAAAACGAAAATAGAGATGCACAAACTAAAGAACAACCTAAAGCTAAGCAAAGAATCAAAGGAAAAACAGTAGATTAACTTAAAACTCAAAAGAAATTTGGTTTTTATACCAAGAACATGAAGAACAAAACTAAGAAATGAAAACCTAAGACAAAACCTAAAAAAGAAAGAAAAACTAAAGCTTGTGCAAATGCAGGCGAATTAGGGTTTTTATAGTGTTCAGAGAAAAGCCCTAATTCGCACTAAAGACAAAATGCTAATCATTGTCTTGGATCTTGGGCCTTGCTTCATCTGGTATCCGGATTCGAGTTGGTCGGGTTGGAGAGTGTTTGCCTTTGAGTTGGTGAGTGCACGATCGATCCGGGCTAAGGATGCTTGCTTGGGATCGATCCAGCTGAGATGCGTCCAAAGTGCGTCTGAGGGATCGATTCTGGCATTGAGTGCATGAGATAGATCCCAACATAGGTGAGATCGATCTCGTATGTTCTCTTCTTAGTACTGCTTCATCTTCATGTTTTTCCTTAGCTTCGTTTGAGACTTCACCAAAAAAGTTGAAAGAGAGAGGGGGGGATCGATCTGAAGTGGTTGTAGGATCGATCTGAAGTGGCTGCATGATCGATCTGGTAAGTGTCGAGATCGATCCTGCAAGTGTTGGGATTGATCCCGAGGGTACTGAGTTGGGATAGATCCTGTTTCGACGCTGAAGTGCCTGAGATCGATCCTGCATCGTGTTGGGATCGATCCTGCCTTGGTTATAAGGTAAGTTCAGTCCATTCCATGCTGAGTGCTGCTCCATTCAACGTTAAGTGCTACTTTTTAGAAATTTCTCAAATCCTTCCCAAAAACTCCTGAAAGTCTTGAAAAACCTCCAAAATACGTGCATATGCAAATTCTAATGCAAAAGTCCTAAAAATCCTAAACTTAGTGAAATCAACCATAAATGTGATGTATGCACGCTTTTAGATCTCAAAATCGATGCTAATTGATATGTAAAATCCATGAAAATTTAGAGTCATCACAGATCGATCACTGCCTAGCATGGCTCGATCACAATGTGTTGAAAGCGCATCTTGTACATATCTCATTTCTTTTCTCCTTGCAAGATTTCCAGAAACTCATCCTGTAAGTACCTAAAACACCAAAACCAATTAAACTAAATTGCATTAAACCAAGTACTGAAATTTTTTTAAAAAGCATTGAAATTGAAATATATATACAGAGATAGGCATGGGACTTCCTCCCAAGTGAGCTTGTTTTAAGTCTCTAAGATTGACTTCTTGTTTTTAGGATTAATGACCCTGAGACGGTTCTCGGAAGAGAACCAAGGTCTTTTCTAAGAAAGCTCGTTTGTCATCGTTCTGATCAACCTTGTGATTCAGCTTCGGTTTTTCATCAACTTCCACAGCAAATATGATGTCTTCCTCAGAAAGTATTTCTTTGATCATGAAGCTCTTAGAACATAGTGGATCCACATTTCCCAGGTAATACTTGAACCTTTTGTTGAGCAAAAACACTTGGTCTCCATTCTTGATTTCCAAGCTTCGGGTATGAGGCTCTAATTTTTTTTTACAGAAATTGGAATGTTCGAAGGTGGCTTCTGAGGTGGCACACGTTCAGGTTGGGGTTTGAACTCATGATTTACTTTTCCTGGATCCTTCAGGTTGTCTTCACCTTTTGACATTTCCAATGTCCTGATTTCTTTTAACTCCTCCGAAACTCCTTTATCTGGTTCTCTAACAGGCTTGAAGACTTCATTGTACACTCCAGACCTTGTTGGTTCCTTTCCCAATCCATCTTCAACTGCTCCACTGCTTGAGTACCCATTCTTTGGATCGTCTTCATTCAGTTCCTTCATAGAGAACAACTGACTTTGGGCGGTGAGATCCTTAGTCTTAGTCCTGATGTTGAAAATCATTTTTGGTCCTCTTCCTATGTTCAACTTAATGTGACCTTTCTTGACGTTATTATAGCTCCAACCTTTGCTAGGAACGGTCTTCCAAAGATCAATGGATCCTTAGACTCTTCATCCATCTTAAATACCACAAATTCTGTGAGTATTGTTGCATCTTTAATCTTGATAGGTAAGCTTTCTAAGATACCGGCATGATGCCTAACCGATCTTTCTGACATCAACAAAGTTATGTTGGAAATCTTGAACTCATCGAATCCCAACTTCTTGGCAGTGGACATAGGCATTAAGTTGATAGAATCTCCCAAGTCACAAAGGCATTCATCGAAAGTCAGGGGTCCTAGTGAGCAAGGTAAGGTGAATGAACCAGGATCCTCTTGCTTCATTGTTATCAAGGTATTGCATTCGTCAGATGGTTCCAGCACTTCCTGAGCTATCTATTCCTTCATAGGTTTTGCGAAGACATCTGGGTATTTCGCCATGATCTCTTTCTTGAAACGTGATGGAAATGGCAGTGTTGGGACATAGGGTGGTGGATCATAAGGTTTTGAAATCTCTTTGGGAGTAGGTGACTTCTCAACATGCTTTTTAATAGGAACATAATCTTCATAGTCCATAGGTTTTCTAAGTTTGAACTCAAATCCCCTCCAACTTGAACCACACTGTCCTCAGTGTAAATAAGAGGGTAAGTTGGAGCAGGAATAGTGGTTGGCTTCTGGAGATAGATGGCATTGATGTTAGCATATTCCTTTGGGTTATGCACAGATTTTCCTGGAAGTTGACCATTCGTAGAAGTAGAAGTGGATACGNAGAGTAGTGACCCTAGAGTTGAGAGTTTCAAGCTTTGAATAGATTGCACCGAATGAAGTGTCCATCTTGTGTTGGATTTCACCAAATTTCTGTGATGTCTCGAGTGCATAATTGGCTTGATCTTGAAGAAGCTGATGTAATTAGCTTTTATGTTGAAAGGTTGAGCTGGAGGTTGGTTAGATGGGAAACCAGGAGGTGCACCAGTAAGTTGCTGCTACTGTGGTTGTTGAAAACCATTTTGTTGTTGCTGCTTTGGGAAGTAACCTCTGTTCTGGTTGTAGTTGTTGAAAGTTTGAGAGTTCTTTTGTTGTTTAGGTGGGTACACTTGTTTTGTGGGTTAGCAACATTGTTGCTTCTGTAAGAAAGACCAGGATTGTTGGAGTAGTTGAAGTACCCTTTGTTGTAACCCCCTTGGTTATGTTTATAGCACATTTCTTCTTGCTGTTGAGCTTCAGCAGCTTGAATCTGAAGTTGTTCTTCATCAGAGATGAAGTGAACCTGATGTTGTTGACCCATGAGTAACCTGTCCAACTTCTCATTCAGTGTTTTGATCTCCTTCTTTGTGCTATCATCAGAAATAGAACTACCTCAAGGTTTTTTGTTATAGTCCTCATTGTAAATCCCATCAGATTTGGCGAGGTTCTCTACTAACTCCCATCCTTCATCCACACTTTTGTTGAGGAAGTTCCCATTTCTCGCTGTATCTAGCAACATTCGAATCTTTGGTAAAGCACCTCTGTAGAGGGTGCTGAATAGGGAAGCATTGCTGAAACCATGATGGGGACATTGCATTGTGTAGTTCTTGAAGCGCTCCCATGCTTCAGAGAAGGTTTCAACATTCTTATGTGCAAAGCTTGAAATGTCAATCCGTAGACATGCTGTTTTGGAAGTTGAGAAGACCTTTGCAAGGAATGTCTTCTTACAGGCATCCCATGTAGTGATGGAGTTCCTGGGAAGTGACTTCTCCCATTGGTGTGCCTTCTCCCCCAAAGAGAAAGGAAAGAGGCGCAGTTTGAAAGCATTCTCACTCATACCATTTATCTTCGTGAGGCTGCAGAACCGATCAAACTCGTCGAGGTGATTGAGTGGATCTTCCATTAGTAGACCGTTGAACTTGTGGCTATGCACCATTGTAATAAGACTATGCTTGATCTGGAAGTTATCGTTTTGAACTGCATGTGGATTGATTCCATGTCTGATGGTGTGAGTGTTGGGGTTGTCACCAGCATCTATAGTGTGCTGGTTATCTCTGTCAGCGTTGTCTGCCATTTGTAAGTCCAACCGTCTCAAGTATTCCGCACGTTCGTGTTCATATCTTGCCTGAGAGTGTTCTCGTTCAAGAGTCTGATGTTTTCAACGAGAGGAATCAACTATGTTGGTCCTCTGCTTCTCAGGTTCATACACTGCTAAGCAGGTACCTGAAAACAAAGCAAACAAAGGTAAACAGGTAAGTAAAGAAGTAAAATAAGCTTGATCTTAAAAGATCCAAAATCTAGAATATAGTAACAACACCCAACCGAAAATGGCGCCAAATTGATAATATTATTTTTCTCTATCAATCCCTTACACCACTATCATGGTTATTGTAGTATGTAAGGTTATCAATCCAATCAGGTGTGTACTAACAATCTGAATTGCAATAAATGCTTCTAAGTCAAGCTAAACAGTAAAAGGGGAGTTCACTAACAGGTCTTAAGTGCAATGAGACATGCGGGAAGTAAAGAGCATAAACAAAAAAAGGAGCATAAAAGACTAAAATGCAAAAACAGGGTAAAAGCAGAGAAAGTGAAAGATGTAAACAAACGTGAAGTGGTTCTTGAGGACTAAGGGTAATCAACCAGAGATCCGTCCCAATCTACCTAAGCACCTAACATACCTCAAATAACAGTAAGCTATTCGTAGACGATAGGTTCATAAGTAGCCAAGTCCAATCTCTTGATAAATGGAATCAACCTAAGCAATCACCAGACCTAACTTCCGTTAACGATACACTACCTAGAAGGCATTAAGCATCAACCTACCAAAGCCAAAAAGCCCCTAGTCATCCAACCCCATAGGCTGAGATGCATATCCTAAGAATCTAGGACGTTGCGTAAGGATAGACTAATCTCTGAAATCACCATGATCAGACATTCCATAGAACGCTTTTCGGGCGCTGGAATGTCCAAGATCAAATTTCGATTGGTGTAAAAAAACCATCATTAAGCACAATGAAACAGAATGGATGTAAGTTTTCACACAGGCTTAGGTGCCTAAGGTGAGATCAGGACATCAACCCTAGTCTACCCCATCCTCAGGAACTACTCACTGCTCATGGAAGTAAAAACAGAGAAAACAGAAATCATAACTTCAAAGCTAAACATGCAGATCTAAGGTTGAACATCAAGTACAACAAGAACTCAAACCCAGAAAAGCAAGAACAATAATAGAACAATAACTAACCCAGAAAAGTGATCAAAGCTTAAAACACAAGATTGAAAAAGAAAATGAAAGATCAACATGCACCAGATAAGCAACAACCTAAAGCTAAGCAGAAAAGTAAAGGAAAAACAGAAGATTAACATAAACTTAAAAGATTCTGGGTTTTACACCTAAGAACATGAAGAACAACAAAGGAAAATGAAAACCTAAGACAAAACCTTAAAAGGAAAGAAAAAAAAGACTTATGCAAAAGGAGGCGAATTAGGGCTTTTATAGTGTTCAGAGAAAAGCCCTAAAGCGCACTAAAGACAAAAATTAATCATTAGCTCAGATCTTGGGTCAGGTTCACTTTGGAATTGAGTTGGTCGGGTTGGAGCGTGTTTGACTCGAGTTGGTAAGTGCGAGATCGATCTGAGCTAGGGACGCTTGAATGGGATCAATCTAGAAGTTGAGCTTGAGATCGATCCATCTTGTATGTGGCTTGAACGAGATTGATCTGGTGTTGAGTGCTGGGATCGATCCAGAAGTTTTATGCGGGATCGATCTAGACGTGTGCTGGGATCGATCTAGATCGATCCAAAAGTGAGTTGGGATCGATCCAGATGTTATAGATGAGATCGATCCAAAAGTTTCTTGGGATCGATCTAGAGGTTTGCTGAGATCGATCCAGAAGTTGCTTAGGATCGATCCAGAAGTGTTCTGAGATTGATCCAGAGTGAAGCCGTGATCGATCCAGAAGTGTGCTGTAGGATCGATCTGGAAATGAGCTGAGATCGATCCAGACATGTGTTGAGGTCGATCCAGATGAATGCCAATCCATTCCATGTTAAGTGCTGGTCCATTCCATGTTAAATGTTGCTTTTATGAAATCTCACAAATCCTTCTTGAAAACTCCTGAAAGTCCTGAAAAATCTCCAAAATGCGTGCATATGCGAATTCTAATGCAAAAGTCCTAAAAATCATAAACTTACTGAAATCAACTATAAATGTGATGTATGCATGCCTAAAGACCTCAGAATTGATGCTAAATGACTTGTAAAATCCATGAAAATTCAGAGTCATCAGGACTCCATCAAGCTGGACAGTGCTGCATATATCCTCAAAACTGTCTATGTGATCCATGGGGTGCTCAGTAGGAAGACCACATAATTGATTCTGACGTATGAGTTGAATGAGTTGGAACGAGAAATTATAATCCTATCTCTGAGGTTGACGAGGATGAAGAGCATTCCTATTAGTAAGGAAAGCTTCAGGGTTGTTGAAGTCTCTAACGAGAACCATGTCTTGTTGATGTGGGAGATGAAAACCTGTTCTAGTGGGTCATTCAGCAAAATGACTTCAGGTTCCATCTGATTACCATTACCACCTCTCTGAACTCCCTGTGGCACTTGATCGCCTAATTCTCTTCCTCCTATCGAATTGACAATTGTATTGTTTATCTCAAGAGGGGGGAGGTGGGTTGTTGTTTAACCATGTTTCTCCAACCGGGATCCAACAAAATAGAGGGGGGTCGTTCGGATCTTCGAGAAAGAACAGATTAGGAATGAGATTATCCCCCATCGTGTTGGAGGATTGAGAGTTCCTTCTTGCTTTCTGGATCGAGCGTTCTAGATCCAAGAGGTCTTTGTTACCAGGGCTGAGTAATTCCTTTGACTTGTTAAATCGCTGGATCATCAACTTGTAAAAAGGAAAATCAAGAATAAAGAAACGCGAATAGTATTGTAAACAGGGAAAAATTCCTAGTCTAAACTCTAAAGAAAACTTAAGAGGCACTACTGGTCCCCGGCAACGGCGCCACAAACTTGATACACTCAAGTTTTAACCCAAATATATTCACTGCAAGTGCACAGCAAACACATTAGTATATGAGGGATCGAATCCACAGAGACTAAGAAAGCACAACTCTCACAAAATCAAATTAAGCTAAGAACAAATTTAAAATAGTGATTGTAACCGAGAAATGAAAATAACGATAAAGTAAAAACGATTGTAAAACGATTAACGAAAATGCTAGGCAATAGAGAATTCCGCAGGTAATCAAGTTAAAAGTCAAGGTTAACATGCATGATTGATTACTGAAAATAATTCCCAACTCGAAAGACAACAATAGACTAATCTCCTCCGAAGTATTAGATCCCTATTTTCGAATTACTAAAGACAACTCCCGCTATATTTAGATAATTTTATCATGCATTTCAATTCAAATTCAATAAGTTCATAAGCTCCTAAGACAATACTCCCGCAAGCAAAGGTACTTATTCATCTAGATTAATTCAGACTTCTAAACCAAATCCCTTTGAGTTTATAATTCTATGATCAATGAACTAGTTAGCTACTCTAATTCATGCACTAAGAATAAATCTAGACTGAGAACCTAACAAATTTCAATTCATTCTATTAAATCCTAACAATTAACCTGGTTTCCCCTAGGAAAACCTAACAAAGAGACTACTCATATGATTGCAAGAACAAAAATCATAGATTGAGTAAACATTGAAGAATTAAAAAGCCAAATTGTATATAAAGAAATAAGAGTTCAGAAATCCTCTCAAATACAGATGTAGATCTCTTCTCTCTGAAACTTCAGCAATAAAACTTGTTCTAAAATTTATTAAAAAAACTTCTCTCTCTAAAATAAGCCAAAAGGGTTTTTATAGTTTGAGAATAAAAGAAAATAAAATCTAAATAATTAAAAACTAATGATAGATCTTGAGGTCAAATGCGTCTTTTAGCTTAATTTTTCTTCAGTTCGACATAAGGGATCGATCGATCCATGGTTGGATCGATCAATATGAGCTTCCAAGGGATCGATCGATCTTAACTTTCATAAATATTCATGTGCTTTGGATCGATCGATCCGTGCTTTGATCGATCGATCGATCTATCCTTGTCCGAGACTTGGATTAATCATTCTTCATTTTCACTTGAATTCTTCCAAAAATCGTCTTTTTTGCTCCAGAACGTCCCAAACACCAAATTTCCTGAAAACATGCTAAAAACACAAAGAAAACACTCAGATAACACTAATAATAGGTATAAATACCCACTAAAAGGTGTTAAAATCGAGTGATATTAATCATCAAATGAATTAGAATAGTGTACACAAAATACTAATACAATGTTTAAACATTAAGAGAAGAATTTCATTGAAAGATAATAGAAAATTAAAGAGAAATTTTTTTAGTATCCAAATTAAACAAAACAAAAGTTTTAAATTTTTTTGTATAATAATTTTTTAAACAAAACATGTGATTTACAAATTAAACATGAGTTTTTGTATAATTATATATGTATATACTATCAAATAATTAGTTTTAAAATTTGAAGATAAAAAGTGTATAAGATAACACATGTTAGAAGAGAAAAAAACTAGAGTGTAATTGAGAAAAATAAGTGTACATCCTTTCTTCGGCAAAGTGCATCTATCCTCATGTTGTAATTACTTCCAAGAAAGTTCACCTGGCTGAAATTTACCAATTTTGAAATCGTTTAGTGTTATAATGTAAATTTAGACACGAGAATTTTTTTAGTTCTTGACTTTAGATCGATACTCTCAAATTTTATTATCAATAAGAGAAATTACACAAACAATATATGTTTTGTGTTTTCAAAATGATTAAAAAGGAGTATTTTTGTAAATTGGCTACTTTTATTTTCTAATTCGAAGAATATGTATTTTTATTTTGAATTTAGAAAATAGATACATTTTTTTTATTTCATCATTCACAAAACATTAACCATTCACACGAACGATTCACTGTCATCATTCACAAACAATTCATCATTTACGAAACCAAAAAGTACCTAAATACAAATACTTTTACAAAGTACTCATTTAACAAATTAGAAAACTTTTTATTATCCTATTATCCAATTTTCTCTAAAAACAATTTAGAAGAAAAATAACACTTTAATAATCACACTCGAGTATTTCTCTTTCTCTCAACCAAAGTCAGAATTGAAATGTCTGAAGCTCCAGACAAAATAAAAACATTAATATTTAGCTTGTATCATATATATATTTATGTATGTAATTAATATTGAGTGAAAAATAATTTAGTTAAACTCATATTTTAGAAAAGTTCTCCGCTCTCTCTCCTCTGATTTTTCTTCTCTCTAGGAAATAGATCGGAGAAAGAAATTGTTTGAGAGACTCGCCATCTGCACCGCTTGAGTACAACTGCGTGCACCGCGGATGAAGATCGACGGCGACTCTGGCGCCGGACGTTTCTTCTCTGCCCTGATCCCAAATCTGCAGCACATGCAAGAGATCTACCAGATGTGAAGTTAATTTCATGGGGTTTTGAAGAGTTCTGTTGACCTTCGCCGGCGTCTCCTAGACTGATCACCTGGATTTCGCGGTAGAAAATGGAAGTCGAAGGTGAGTCAAAAAGTGGTTATCGTCGTCGGAGAGGAGTAAATCGTTTTTAGGCGTGAAAAGAGACCTCTGGGTAGCCTTCTACTGGTTGGGGATGCCAGAGTTGGCACGATCAAGTCATACCATCCGCACCGGGAAACCATTTATCCCCCTCCTCCTCTGGCTTCGTCTCTCTCCCGATTACCTTTTCGGCGACTTAAGGACCGGTTCTTCCACGGGCAACTCTTTTTCTCTCTGTGGTTTCGCGTTGGTTGCCTTCAGGCTCTAGAGAACCAACCGAAACTCGGCCTCTCCGGACCAGCATTGGTCACGTGACTGGCGAATCTGCAGAAATGGTTCGGCGGCTCAAGCTTGGTTCTCAATTTGAGATTAGGGCTTTGCTGTTTATTTGGTTTAGATTAGTTTATCTTAACCAGATTTGTGGTATCCTAAACTGGGTTGGATTTAATTTTGGTTTCTGGTTCGATAGCTTGTAATGGACTGGACCCATATCTTGGGATGTACTGGGCTTAAATCGAGACTACTATATTTTCTAATTTGAAAAAATTTTTACAAAAAAAACTCATATTTTAAAAACATATATAATAAAAATAACAATAATTAATGAGCTGGTTATATTTATTATAAAATTATTCTAATTAACATTTCTAATATTTAGTTATATATTTTTCAATGTACTTATATATTACTAAAATTTGTTGTTATGATTTCATAAATTAAGATAGCGTGACTTTGATCCTATTAAAATATTTCATATCATTGCGGTTAGATTCAGTTTTGCTCTCAACTTCTTCGTTGGACTGTCATATTCTTTGTTGAGATGACCTCTTCGTGTCTACATGCTTCTTTACTTATACTGAAAAGATGTAGGACACCTAATTCTAAGATAATACAAGGCTCATTATTGTCTTTAGTAGTGTTTTCCTGTTTTTTGTAGGTTTTCCTAAAAGGTGACTTGGTATATGATGGATCAAAATCTCTCTTATTTTATTTGGACAAGAGAATAGGGTTGGGCTAATAAAAACTAAAAATCAAATCGAAATCAAACTGAAAAACAAGTCGTACTTCTAAATAATCCTAATGATTTCTATGACTTTTTAATATGAATATTCGAACTGATCCAAATTCAAAACAAAATCTGAATGATACTCGAAAATTTGAGTATATATATATATATTGATATAATAATTCATATTTTTGTTTAACAATTCGAGTTAGGGTCAAATAACTGGTGCTTCACGTCATGTAATATGTGCTTGGGTTTGGTTTTTTTGTTCCGTATTTCATATTTTTATTTGAGTTATTCGTGTAATTCGAATTTTAATCAGGTTTTGAGCTCGAATTACTTGAATTATCCAAATTATTAGAATGTTTCGGTTAATCCAAGTTGAAACAAAAAATCCAAATTATACAAATAACCGACGTCAAAATTAAAATATTCTAACCAAAAAATTATCTGTTCTATGTTAGGTTTTGGTAAAAAATCATATCCAAAAGCAAAACCTTAACTGATCCGAACAAAAATCTATTGGTTCTATTTGGTATCCCATATAGCCAAATCTAAAATTTTAAAATATAAACTACTTCAACTAAACCCGAACTGAAACCCAAATGTCCACCTAACAACAAAATATAAACCCATCTCACAAACTCCACATTGGATTTTGTCTTAGGCCTTACCCAAATCTCTTTTCCTTCGGCCTATGCGACAAAAATTTCTGCATTATGTTTATATTTGGCCCAAGCCTTATAAAATGAAGGCAACATAAAAAGTTCTTGCTTCTCCAACGTAGACCTCACAAAACTTAATGGTGTCAATTGACACCTACAAAACTTAATAAATTAATCATTTTTAATACAAATTTAATTGCTTTTGGTAAAAGATTTGGTTAAAATTAGGATTTGATCTCAATAAATATGTTAAAATTTATAAATGACCCCATTAGTTTATGTAATCTTATTTCTTATCTAATAAAATAAGATTTTCTCAAACTCAAAACATTAAGAAACTAACACGTGGCAAACCCTTTTAAACTTACATATATATCTTTACATCCAAAACCTACTATAATATTTTTTTTGTTATATCATACTAAAATTAAGCGAAATATATTTTTCTACATTTTTTCCTCCCCTACACATTTATATTTAAATTAATTTATAAATAACCCCATCAATTTTTGTAATATATTATTATTATGTTTCATTTTTTTGTGAGGAATTCTTTGAGATACCACTAAAATACCATGCACTCCCAAAAGTTTCAAAAATACAAGTAAGATATTTTTCCAAAAATACCACAAACATATAAACTTAATTTTAAGGGTTTATAATTTAAATTTTTGAGTTTGAGTTTACTAAATAGTGTTTAGGGTTTATTTCTGAAGGGGGTTAGGATTTGGTTTTGGGGATTTAAGGTTTAAATTTGAACGTTTAAAGCTATTTCAAATTTGTGGTACTTTTAGTAAAAAAAAAAATTGTGGTATTCTTGGAAAAATTATGATATTTTGGAATAAATTAAGAAGGTGCTGTATTTCTGGATTACACCTTTTATAGTATTTTTGAGAATCTTGTTTATTATGACCTTAAGAAAAATGATTTCTTAATCCGCCACTATTACACTATTGATCCCATCGGAGTTGCTTCAAGTAATGCAAGCTGCTTTTTCCTTTGGTTCGTGATTATTTCTTCTTTTAACTCTTTTGTGAAGATTTGTTCTATCAACACTGTTAGAGTTTTATTTGTTGAGATAGAAAAATTATAATATTAACTAAAAAATGGAGAAACTCTCACATTCAACTACTACAAAAAGGTGAAACCATCTACAAAATTCTCACGACTTTTACAAAACAGTTCACATTTACATATAAGAGCAAGCCTAGCCTTTTAAAAGTTCAAAAAAGGAACAACTAATAAAGAATCAAGGTGAATTCATAGTAAAGAAACTAAGACCATCTTCATCAATGAATGTTAAGAGTTTCTTAAGTAATATAAACTTAAAAAGCTCAAAAATAATTAAAAAAGAAAATTTTGACCCAGACCGCTTCTTAATGAAACATTTTTAGATCTTCTCCAGATCTCCTATGTGTCAGCAGGGGATTAATTATATATATATATAGTTTATAGACTTTATCTCTCGCTAAGGAAAAAGAAACAAACGAAATGTGTGCGATGTAGGAGTCGATGGAGGATATTCTTGATTTTGTCGATCACAAAATCGGATTAAAGCATCAAACCCTCTTGCATTTATCACGATTTTTATAAGGTAAATTTGAGTTTTTTCTTTTCATTTTTTTCTGGATCTGTCGATTTTGGTGTTATTGTGTTATATCATGAATTTGGGTTTTGAATTGCTTCGTTTTGGTTCTAATTAAGTCGTGAAAGTTTTGACTTTTTTAGGAAACGAAGTTTAAGATGAGGATATTAGAGATGATGAAAAAAAAAGATTGACCCTTGAACAAAAGTGAGGTATAATCAATGGTCTTTCATGTTTAATAAGGGTTAACCGCACTATGAAAGTTAGATAAATTATTTTGTCAAGATTATCTTATATAGTTGTCACAACATAGGGTAAGCATATATTTTCATATTTTTGAAATCTCAATTTTCATATTATCAATATGTAACCCAAAAAAATATATATAGTTGGACTAAATAAGAGTACGGAGATAGAAGAGAAAACTTCTTAGTTAATATATAAATGTTTGAAGCACTCCAAAGAAACTACAATATTTTCAAATGTATCAAAATGGCTTCGACCACTTTGTAACGATGGGAAATCTGTAATATTCCCGGAATAAATTTTTAAGATTAAAAAAGAAAGCATCTCAAATACTGCATCAAATGACGTAAACACCTTCCACATTGTGGAATGTGTTTTTTTTAACTTGGCTTTTTCCGTTGTTAGGAAATTCATTTCGTTGGTTCGTGGTAGGAAATAAGAACGTAAGTGAAAATTCAAAAAGAAGAGATCAAAGTCAAGAACTATTTGTAGATATTGCCCAACTCATTTCTTAAAGGATTTAAATGATGTGTGAATGAATATATGTAATATATCGAACAAAATCTTATGGTTCGCTTTATAATTGAAACATTAACAAACAAGCAAAAAGGAGAAGGTCGATGCATCTCTTTTTGTTTAGTTGAACTGACGGTTTACTTGACTGAGCGATAAACTTTGTTCATCTAAAAGAGTTTACCTTCCCAACTTCCAAGCCAATCCAACATAACACACCAATTTAATCCAAAGTTACGGTTCAGCTTAAAAAAGAAATTAAAAAGAAGTATTTTTATTGTAACATGTGATAATGAAGTGAGATGAAATATTTGGTGGGTTAGTTAGTGGAAACAATCTCGAAAAAAGGAGAGTTTTCATTTTCAAAAGAATCATTGGATTGTGATGAAAAGAAGACTGAATAAAATGGTTAAGTACAAAAAGAATATTAAGGGAGAAATGCTAATATATATGAGCCAAGTCATTTTGCACTTTCTCATTTTCTTTGAGGCTCTTTTGAAGCTCACATTACTATATAACTCATATATATCCTCCATAGTCATAGTGTTTGAGAAGTCCCTCGTCATGTGTCCACTTCTAATTAATTTTCACTTCCACCTTCAATCTACATTTGATCTCTTTCACTACAATTGGTAACGTATACCATTAGACGTAATCACTCATAAGTCCTAACTTTATGCAAATTTATTAGCACCTCAATGTTGGTTCCAAACTGATCTTACGCAAGAAATAAAGAAAGAAAAAAGAAGATAAAAACTAAGTAGGAAAACAAAGTTTATTATGTAACTTGAAGTAGAAGAAAAAGTTGTGGGATGATTAGAAATGAAGAGGGAAGCTCTCTTTTTATAGAGATACAAATAGGTATGAAACAAATAAAAAATGCAGCTACTATTGTTATTACGGCTTGGACCGTGCCGTACTATTCCTTTAATGGCTTGGGACTTCACTATTCCTTTGGTGGCTTGACAAAGTCTAAGCTTAAACTCACACTCAAGCAAGAACTTTTCCAGAAGAAAAAAATTATTGTGTTATGTTTTGTAATTCTTGTAGGCCAATCTCTCAAATCTGTCATAGTTTTGTGTAATTTTCCTTTTTTTGCTTCTTGTTTTTGTTAGAGTGGGAGAGAGAAGACATCAATAAAATACTTTTTTCTATCTATTATTCATAACAATTAAAGATATTTATGTTTCCACATATTATGAATTAAATCGAAATTGTGCTTTAGATTGTTGTATCTAAGATCACTGCATAATTTTACAATGCCTAACATTACATAAACTAATCTATTTTTGTGCTCATAATTTTGGTCTTGGTCACTTGTTTGGATTGAGACCTGCAACAGAAAACAGTCATTTGTTCAACGTTAGCTGAAGGAAGAAGCTTTTTCAGAAGCCATTTCTTACGTAGCGGGATGTCCAAAGCTAAAAAAATCTTTGCATTCTTCTACTCACCTATACCAACATATTTATAAAGCCTTAACTAATAAAGAATGCTTTTATATAAGAAAAAATTGAAAACAAAATCTGGAAAAATAGTGTTGATTACATACAAACCAGAATGTTTCAAGACTATCATACGGACCTCTCAAAGCTCCTCTTGGTGCTTTCTCTCTCATCTAATCTTGTTTCATGCAGCTTCAACAATACATATATAGTTGCTGCTCAAACTGAACGAAACCATCTTATAAATCAAATGTAAAAAATGATTACACAATAGAACTATGTTATAAAACCGGTAATATAACTCATGAACTCACATTGTTGAAATCTCCAGTGCTTTGTTATAGGCCACTAACCGGGTATTGTTCTTAGAGAACTGGATCAACCATTTTCGAGAAGTTCCTCTTGTCTTTCAAAAATGGCCTTACTTGTAGGAATGAGGAAAATAATGTAAAACACAATAGTGTTGTTTCATAAAAGATCAATGAGGGACACTGACAAGAAACAAAACAGTCCACAAAACATATCCATCTGACCAAATTATGATCTTTATGCGCTTTGTATAATAAATGTGAGTTGACCCGTCATAGCATAGTCAGAAGCCCAGTATCCATAGGTTTCCATTACCCTTGTGGAGACATGTATTTTTTTCCCCGCTTGGTCCAACTTTAGAAAGCAATCTCAAGCCAACTATGTTAATACCCATGGAAAAACATTATATCTCTGAAGGTATAACAAAAATAAGGGGTTACCTTGACGGTGATCTTTGGGGTTCCTCATAAGCATGTTTTTCACCAAGTCTTTTGCACTTTCAGAGATGCTTGGCCATGGTTCGGATGAGAAGGTGAGATATCCATGAATGGCTTGTTAGAAAATATCTTGTTCGGTTTCTGAAGATTGTAAGGGAGAAGAATTTGTTTCACACCATGAGGAAGATGGATTTCTTGTCGTGGTTGATTTCGTCGCAATTGATCCTGGTTTGTTAGTTTTTTTTTTTTTTGCAGAGATGCCTCGGATATGAATAGCAGAGAAATGGAAATTAGGGTTCTTTGCTTTTGTCGATTTCATTTGGGAAGGAGAGGAAGAGTTTTTTCATAGGTGTTCCTATTTTCCATGGAATTTTATAGGGATGAAAGTGTTATAAAAATGAGAAGATGAATCGAGATTGAAGATGTATTAAGAGATATGTCGATTCAGTTCACATAGAGAAAGTGCGACGTTTTTACGAAGAACAATTAATATCTCTGTTAATTCCTAGGCTGACGTGAAAATATAATAGAGCATGTTTGAGAATCTGATGTGGTGTGCTGGAAGACACTCCTCATAGTTCGACGTAGATAGCTTGAGAGGCCTCCCTCTCTTACTTTTATATAATAGAATGATTCTAGCAAATTCCAATTTTTGATTGGTTTGTTTTAATACATTGGTTAGATTTAAGAATTGATGATATGATAGTCTCAGTTTCTCATATTTGATGATCTTATAAGTGATTCATGATAGATAAGAGCATCTTCGTTGTGCAGCCTAGTCCCATATATACATTTTTTTTTTACAATCACAGATATAAACCATAGAAATCACAAAATCTGGTGATTGATAAATCAACCTGGACATGATTTTGTGCCTGTATAAACCTGGATGTGTTGTTGCTATCTCCAGGAACAGGAGAGTGACCAGAGACATGAGATGGAGTAATTGAGACAGGACAGAGAGAAGGGTTTGTGTTTTGATGCTCGGCATGAAATAGCAAATATGAGATCAAGATTGGCCATATCAGTAGGATAAATCATAGTGGGATCATTGGACGAAACAAGACTTGAAGATATTGGAGTCTCCATTATGTGAGCAAAAAACGTCTATGAGCAAACTCCATAAGTACCATTCATTGATGCACTGAAAGTGATATTCATGCTTGCAGCTAGTAACCTGAAAACCATAAAAGTCCATCGGCAAATCAGACATTGGACCATCTCGAAAGAAACAATAATTGAAACATGTTTACTTATAGATTCAATAGGATAAAATGAGAAACTGAGACTATCATATGAGAAATCATTTGACATTTTGTATAATCGATGATTTTTCATGTTGAGCAAACATGTTTACTCATAGATTCAATAAGATTTTTTTTTAAGAACCCTTTGGTTTTTTACCAATAGAGAAACATTTTTGTTTTAAGAATTTTAAGTATCTTAAATCAAAATTTAAATATAAAAGAAACTAAAAATGAGTTAAGATACCCTTGTGAGTTTGGAGATGCTCTAAGACCCTTAATAGGATTCCTTCCACCATACGGTTTTGCAAAAGGCGGGGTGGATCGAATAGCATTCACCAATCAAACTCATTTTTTTAAAAATGATATAACATCTTTTTAATGAATTTTAGCTTTTGTTTCATATTCATTTTAGGTAGATTCACTTTCATTTAGGCACATAGGTTGCATTTTCATATCATTTCACGTTTCAGGTATTGAAGGTCATTGAAATCAAAAGAAAGATCAATTAAATGTAAAAGAGCAAAAAAGGGACTTAATAGGATCAAAACGACAAGTCTTAAAGATCAAGCAATTTGGAAATATTACAATGGAAATGTCATTATGGGAACTTGAATAATATTATAGCAATGCATTCAAGCTTTCCAATAAGCAAAAACCACCCTAAACGCCCCAGGGAATTGCAAGATATGAGCCGGCAAACATGTGGTCCGCTAGATTCAAAGCTCTAAATTATCCTCCCCAAAGATGCATCTTTTACACCACCTTCCACTGCGAATTAGGAGAAAACTTATTCATCATATTTGTAGCCCTTTGAATCATATTTCCAAAAGAGCTATTGCACGTCGTCATAGCTTCAAAAGTGAGAGAGTTATGAACCCCGCACTGAAGGTGTGTCTAGCAGCATTTGGAACAGAAGCTCATATCGGTTTATTGTGCCGGTTTGTGCAAACCGGTACCAGGAAAAAGTCAACATTTTCTCACTCATTTTTAATTGGGTTAACTCAATTATTTTGGATTAACTCAATACCATTTTTAGAATACTATATAAGGTCTTTAAAACTAATTTTTAGAGACAACTTCTCTTATGCTATAATCTCTTTCCTTTTAAGAACACTTTGTAAATATTTTGGATCTTAGTTTGATTTTGAGTTTAATCTTTTTTTCATTGTGAATCTTCCTTTACTTCGTGTTTCTAATCATGATTCTAGAACTTGTGTATTATCCATGATTAGTGAGTAGTTCACTTCTAAGCAAATGGGTTAGGTAGATTATGATGATTAGATGATTGACTATGATGTTTAGAAATTGATTAGATTATATATTCATTCGGTAAGTGTGCTTAATGTTAGATTTAAATTGATTAATCAAATTTAGACGCTAGGTGAATTGTGCCCGAAATGTGTTCGATAAAATTCCTGAACCAATTAATGTGTGCTAAATGATGCTATCCAAGATATTGTTTTTATCTAGTTTAGTGGTTTATGATGAATTAGAACTTATTGTCTCTTATTATGCAATTATCGAAGAGATTGTTTTTAATTGCATGATTAGGAGAAGAATTAGTGCCATTAAAGTGAATTAGTCTAATTATGAGAATTGTAGACCAATGATTAACACTAGATATGAGTAGTAACATCATAGAATGTGATTTGATCACCCGAGTCGATTATCTTTTCCCAATTGCTTAGACTTTCATCTTGATTTACATTTCAATTTTAGTTGACTTTTTCTTAATTGATGTTGGCTTTTGCTGAATTTGACTTTTTAGTTGACTTTTGTTTATCTTTGTTTAATGCATGATTAGGACACTAGATTTGAATCAATTGTCTTACTTGGCTTAGACTAAATGAGATTCTTGTAAGTTTTAGTTAGTTAATCGTTTTGATTTGGATTGATACCTATTGTACTGCAATGATGATGATAGTGCATCAGGAATTGAAGTAGTTTAATACTGAAAAATCCTACAATCAATTTGGCGCCGTTGCCAATTCAGGAATTTGATTAACCATTAGAACTTTGAATTTGTTTGGGACCAAGCTTTTTTAGTTTTTAGTTAGTTAGGGATAAAGCTATGGCAATGGATTATAATGCTTGGCTATATGCTCTTGATTTATGTTCTCGATTGATATGTTCTCATGAGAAGCTAGCTACTTCGAGGCTTGACAACATTAATAGGGATTATGATGAAGTATGTCATGATATTCATAATCTCAAATTACATTTTTCAATGCATGAGGAGTTTAATCCACTTCTTGAATAATCTTGTCTATGAGATGTGCTTGACAGAGATAATATCTTGAATGATTTATATACTCCTAAGGATGAGATAGATTTTAGAAGTGATAATGGTGTGTTCTACATGATTAATGGAGATGGAGTTAACTACTTTGTCTTGAATTCGTTTAAACTTGAAGTTGATTTTATCTTTCCATCTAATAGTTGATTTTATCTTTCCATCTAATGCATTTGAACCTCGTGAGCATCTAGTAATCAAAGAACAATATATGGTACATGCCACCTTTATCGTACACTTCTTTTCCCGGATTTGTGTCTTTTTATAATGGGTAACATTGTACTTCTTTGTGTATATTATCTCTTGCACTAATAGGAGAAGGAATAAAGGTGAATTGGCTCATCCTTTTGATTCTTATGATTAGAAAGTTGTGTTCCCAAGTCAAGCTAAAGACTTAAAACAATCCCACTTGGGAGGGAATCTAATGTCTATCCTTTGTACATATCCTTTAACTTTAAGTCTTTCCTATAGTTTTTAAATTTTGTTTTGTATGCTTTTGGGTATGTGGACTCTTGGGATAGTTTGAGTGTTGATTTGTGCAGGTTTTATGGTAAACACAAGACTCAAGGGTGTATACCGGTTTCATGTACTATATTTGACAAAACCGAGCTTCAAGGTATCTAGGGCTGCAAAAGAAAAAAGAATTGCAAAGAAGAATCCTAAGGTTGATCTTATAAACGCTATTATTGAGGTACCATCTCAACACCTTGTACACGTACTTGCATTTTAGCTTTTGTTTCTTTATTTTTGGTTCTTTCGCTAAATTCTTTTTCACACAAGGGACTGTGTGAATTAAGTTTGGGGGAGGAACCATATCTTATGTTTTGATTTTTGATCTTATCATGCATTTGCATTGTGAATAGTTAATGTTTACAAAAATCCATAAAAATCTTCAAAAATATTGCATTTAACTTCATTTCATTCTCATCTTAGGTTGCATTTTCATAAGGAACAATGATTGGGTTGCCTTGTGAATCTTGATGTTTTGCTTGAATTTTAGCATCCTAATTAATAGTAGAATGATGTTTGAACTATTTTTAGGATTTGAAAAATCCATGCTTGGAATTGACCGCTTTATGCTTCATGGTGTTTGTTGAATCTTGCTTAAATTGAAACCAGTCCCATAAATATTTGGACTTAAATGAACCTAATTCTCTTTCTTATGGATTTGAAATGCTTAGCCATGGTAAAACACTTAACATTTGAATTATCTTTGCCTAATTCTATCACTCTTGTTAATCCAAATGGTCATTCTCATCTTTAGGATGGTTAGCACACCTTGTTTTCCTGAAACCTTTCTTTCAACCCCCCCCCATTACTTTTTATTGTGAGGTCTTTTTGGAAAATGCATACATGAGCAAAAACCCATGTAACAGAAGTCGAACGACAAGGAAATAGCCTCTTAGAGTTAACCTCATTTTAAGGTTAACATACTTAGGTGGGAGAATGTTTAGAATAGGGTATAAGTTTGGGGAATCACATGAAAAAGTTGGTAGTGTTGAAAAAAAGTATTGAAATAAGCCGAAGTGAAAAAAAACTCTAGGAGTATCAAATATGCCAAATGGTTTGAAAAAGAAAAGGATGAGAAAAAGTATAATCCTCCCTAGATAGCTAATAAAATCAAAAAGAAGAAAAATATATTTCTAAAAGGGAAAAGGAAGACTAAGTGCAAAATTGTAACGAAATAAAAGAAACAAGAATGTTTATAGTAGTTTGGTGATCAAAAGGAAAAGGCTAAAGTTTTGGGTAAAAAAAGGGTCTGAAAAGAAATTTTGGTGGTTTAGGTTCTAAGTGTAAAAGAATGTGAAACATGAGATAGAATAATATCATAAAAGGTATTTGGGTAGAGAATCAGATGAGGTGAAAGCTTTGTATGCATCAATTTTTTGACTCTACCTTGATCTTGCCTAATATTTTGCATTAGTATCTTGAGAGAAACCATTTTAACATGTGTGAAACCACTTCAAACATCTAAAAAGCCCTAAAACCGAACCAAATGGATTAGATTTTGTTTCCATAAGTGAGATTGCACTTGGATGATTAATGAATATAAGAAATTAGTGAATATGATGGTTTAAGGATACTTCACTTTTATTGCTAAAAGTTGGTTCTTGTGATGAGTATGTAGAAGTACATTGTATAATTGTGATCCATGCATAATTTTACTAGTCTTAAGGATGATACACTAGTAGCATACATTCAAGTTTTGGTTATGAGTTCCCATTTTCAAACCTTTCTTTCTCACTTACCTTTGTGCCTTGCTTGAGGACAAGCAAATGATAAGTTTGGGGGAGTTGATATATAATATTTTTTGTAATGAATTTTAGCTTTTGTCATATTCATTTTAGGTAGATTCACTTGCGTTTAGGCATATACAAGTTGCATTTGCATATCATTTCATGTTTCTGGTGTTGAAGGTCATTGAAATCAAAAGAAAGATCAATTAAATGCAAAAGAGCCAAAAATAAACTTAATAGGATCAAAACGATAAGTCTTAAAGATCAAGAAATTTGGAGGTATTACAATGGAAATTTCATCATCGCATTTGGAAGAATATTATAGCCATGCATTCAATCTTTCCAAAAAGCCAAAGATCACCCTAAATGCCCCAGGGAATTGCAAGATATGAGCCGGCAAAGTTGTGGTCCGCTAGATTCAAAGCTCCAAAATATCTGCCCCAAAGATGCATCTTTTATATCACCTTCCACTGCGAATTAGGAGAAGACTTCTTCATAAAAATTGTAGCCCTTTGAATCAAATTTCCAAAGAAATATTGCACGTCATCATAGCTTCAAAAGTGAGAGATTTATGAACTCCGCACTGAAGGTGTGTCTAGCAGCATTTGGAACAAAAGCTCATAACGATTTATTGTGCCGGTTTGTGCAAACCGGTACCAGGAAAAAAGTCAACATTTTCTCACTCATTTTCAATTGGTTTAACCCAATTACTTTGGTTTAACCAATACCATTTTAAGGATACTATATAAGATCTGTAAACCTAATTTTTAGAGATAACTTCTCTTATACTCTAATCTCTTTCCTAATAAGAACACTTTGTAAATATTTTGGATATTAGTTTTATTTTGAGTTTAATCTTTGTTTTCATTTTGAATCTTCCTTTATTTTATGTTTCTAATCATGATTCTCCACATTTTCATCACTAGAACTTGTGTATTATCCATGATTAGTGAGTAGTTCACTTCTAAGAAAATGAGTTAGGTAGATTAAGGTGATTAGATGATTGACTATGATTTTTAGGAATTGATTAGCTTAGATCTTCATTCATTAAGTGTGCTTAATACTAGATTTGAATTGATCAACCAGATTTAGACTCTAGTGAATCGTGTCCGAAAGGTGGTCGATAAAATTCCTGAACCAATTATTGTTTGCTAAATGATTGATATCACTCAGTTTTGATACATTATAGTGGGTATTTAGACTTGCTATTTGGCATCATTCGAGTGTTTTCCATGTGTTTTTGGTATGTTTTCAGGATTTTAGGTGTTTGAGACGTTCTTGAGCAAAAAATGGTTTTCAGAAGATATTGTGCTTCTTTATTTATACCGAAAAGACGTAGGCCACCTAATTATAAGATAATGCAAGACTATCCATCCGGGAACTCGTGAAACATTCAGTTTCTCTCTCTTAGAAAATATCCTCACAAGCTTTTTTCCCGAGTGAATCCTAGCGCCGCTTTCACTGGAGGCGGGTAAAAACCGCCGACTTCCCCTCCCTCCACTCATATATTATAGTTTCGTTTTAATTTTTGGCATTCTATGGTGGTGTTTCTTGTGCATCGGCGACGCCATATCTATTCCACCTCTCTCGCGCCTCCACATTCTCTAGATTTCAGGCCAAATGCTTTCGATGGACTCTGTTTGGGTTTTGTCGATGAGCTTCTCTACTGTGGTTCCTTTGACGAGGTGGTTGGTGCTCAGTCAGGCGGTTTCTTAGGTCGATTTTCGCCTACTGTCTCTTCTTTCAGAGTTTATCCCATGCCGGTGGTTGGTGCTCAGTCAGGCAGTTTCTTGGGTTGGGTTTCGCCGGCTGTCTCTTCTTTTCGAGTTTATCCCATGCTGGTGGTTGCAGAAGCTTTGACCTTCTTTCCTCTCCATTTCAGGTCGGTGTTATTTCCCTCTCGCTAGTCAGGTGAATTCTTGGCTATCATCTATATAGGTGGTGGGTTAGAGCCTCTTGCTCTACGGTTCATCCAGGGCTAAGGTTTGCTGTTTCTTTTGTCTCGTCTGTCTTATGTGTGTTATGGGCCTTGGATTCTGTATGTTCTATTTTCTTAGTTTTCTAAGTGCTCCTGAAGTTAGCTCTGGTTCTCTTCGTTCATGCAGATCCGTCAGGTGGTTTGGCGGAAGCCGTCAGTATTCATTTTCTCAGGGCTTGTTCTATTCTCGTTCTCTGTCTCTACTTGGTGATCTGGTTGAGATCCAATCTTGTTTCGGTTTGATTTATGGCGAATGGAGTCAATGGACTCTGCCTTTTCCAGAAGGTTCGATGTATTTTGGTGGTGCATCGAGTTATGTCTTGCCGGTTCAGCTGTCGTGGTTTTCAATCGTGAGGTAAAATTTAATCCACTATAGGAGAAGTTGCGGCGTTCTAGGATCTTCAGGCATTTCTTCAGATCTTCAGTCTTCTTCAGGTTTCTTAGGGGCTATGGGTGTCAATTAGTTAGTTTTTCTTGGTTTGTATTTTAGATTTGGGTGGGTTGGTTTTTGGTTAGAAGTGTAGGTTTTCGTTTGTAATTGTCTATTTTTTTTTTGCCATGTCTCCAGGGATATTTTTTATTTTTCTGCCGGCTCTTGCTCTTGTTTTGNTTTTTACTAATTTTTTTTTTTTTTTTTTTTTGTGGATCTACCTATTTGACCAAGTAATTCTATTTGTAGTTCGGTGTTCACTTTATCCACCATATGGAATAAAGAAAAGATAACGCAAGGCTCAATATTGTATCTATTAGTGTCTTTTTTTCTTCTTTTTGTATTTTTTCCTAAATGGGGATTTGGGATACGATGAAAAAATCAAAAGCTTTCCTTTTTATTTGGAAAAAAAAATAGAATTGAGCATTATACTTTAAAATTTAAAATCAAATCGAACCAAACCGGAGAAGCCATAACTAAAACAAGTCATACTTCCAAATAATTGGAATGGTTTGTAGTACTTTTAGTTTGGATATTCTAATATAACTATATCAAAAATCTAAACGAATATTTAAAAAACCGAGAAAATAATATATATATATATATATAGTTGTGATATGGTAATTCAGATTTCTTTTTTTGTATAATAATTTCAGTTCAGGGTTAAATAACTTGGGGTAGGTCGGGTAATTTAGATTTAGGATCAAATAGTTCAAATTTTTAATTGCGTATGCCATATAACTTTTTAGTTATTCGTGTATTTCAAATCTTAATCAAGTTTTGGGTCTGAGGTACTTGGATTACCAAATAATCTAAAACCCTAGTTAATCCAAACTGAATATGAAATAACAGACCAACAAACAAAATTACTCGAATAAACCATGTTGAAAAGTGAAATATGTCAACAAAAGAATTCTCCGTTTTATGTCAGGTTTTGGTACTATTTGATCCTTTTCGGATCCCATATAGCTGAATCTGAAAATTTGAAATCTAAGGCCCTATTTGTTTTTGTATATGGATACAATATCCGTATTTATATCCAGATTCAATATCTAGATACTAAAGTTGGATGTTGTTCGTTTTCATATCTGTATTTGATATCTAAATACTATATCTAGGTATATTTTTGTTCGTTTTGGTATTTGTAATAGTATCTAGATACAATTTGATAAAAATGACCAAAATGGCATTTTATATACTACAAACCTAACTAATTAACCTAACTAATTTTATATTTCGTTAAATTTTTTTAGAAATTTTTTTGCTGGAAAATTTTACGGGAATTGTTTGACCAAAAACTTTTTGGAGGGAAATTTTAACGGAAATTTTTTGGCGGGAATTTCCTTGGCCGAAAATATTCGGTGAAAAAATTTTACGGGAAATTTTTATCGGTAAAATTTTTACGGGAATTTTTCTGAAAAAATTTCTTTGTGAAAATTTTTGGTTAGAAAATCAATCTTTTATATCATTTTAGCTTTTCAAATTTTAAGGGTATTATGGTTTTTTGGTTTTTGAGATACAACTACTGTATCCGGATACTACTTTTTTTAGTATCTCTAGTATCTAGATTTTGGGATACAAATTAATTAGTATCTAGATATAAATTTTTTAAGAAAAAATGAACAGTATCTCAGTATCTGGAGACAGATACAGTATCTAGATACTGAAACGAACAAGGTTTAAATTACTCGAGCTAAATCCAAAACGAAATCTGAGTACCCACCCTACAAGGAAATATAAAACCCATGTCTCACAAACTTCACGTTGGATTTTGTCATTGGCCCATCCTAAATCTCCATGCGACAAAAAAGTTTATACACTTGGTTTGTATTTGGCCCAAGCCTTATAACCTTCTTTATCATGGCACAACATTATTAAATCAACAAAAAAATTTCAATAATTATTGAGGAGAGAATTTTTTTTTTTCATTTTGTAAATTGTTTCAACCATTTTTGAAAATTGAATATTATTACGACATTTTCCATTGTTTTTGTAGAAAGTTACGAACTTATATAGGCTTTTTATTGAATATACCATAAAATCATTTTTTGTATGAAATATTACATTGTCACTTTGTTGTGCACAATGCCATATTGATAGCATTCAGGAGCGAATATAGAGCATAATTATAGTGGGTACACAATATCTATTAAATAAATTAATAACATAGAAAGTTTAGGATCAAACCCATGAACTAAAAGACCAAACTAGTGAGATTAAAATATATCCTATTTAACATATTGTCTTTTGTTCACCAAAATAAATTTTAAACATATATTAAATGGGTGCACGTGCACCTTAACCACTCTTACTACCAGTGGCGAACCGAAAGTTAATATTTAGTGGAGTCAAACTATCATATAAAAGCATCAAATATATAAATTAAATCTAAAATACCACTAACTATAATAGAAAATTTAAAATTTTTATGGTGTCATATGAACCCACTCTTAACCAAGTAGGTTCGCCACTGCTTACTATATTCGCCCCTGATAGCACTTGTGGTAGAAGTCAAAAGACGAACATGCCCCCCCCCCCCTTTCACTTGTTTCATTTGACCTGGAATTTATGTGGGAAGAAGAGCATTAATTGTGATTGAGAAATGTCATATTAGACTACTTACAATGGAAGGTTGAATAAAATTATTCAACCACTTAATAGCTACAATGGATTACCAAAAATTAAATATTAATTGTATATAGATAATGTTAGGTGTTGAAATTCTATTGGTTCTTAAGGTTCTATATTTTTTTCATCCAAATTATTTTTGCTCAATTATTATATAATAAATTATTTTTAATATTTATAAATTTTATATCAAATTCATAATATTTTTTCTTCTATAAATAGAAACTTGTTTCATTTGATTTGAACAAAAAAAAATCATTAATGGATCTCAATAATAATCATTTTAATATCCAAAACGAAAATAAATATGCAATACAGGAAATAAATATGCAATACAATAAATAAATATGCAATACAAAAATAAATATGCCGTATTGTATCTAAGTTTTTTTTAATTTTAATATTTTAATTAAAATTAACTATCTTGTGTTTATTATTTGTAAAAATAATTTAAGTAAAAGAAGAAAATATTTTTTTCAAAAGATATGATTTTAATTGTTTTAATTTAGTTCTAATTGATTATTATTAATTTTAGTCATAGAATTATAAATGTAAGAAAATAAAAAATATATGAAATAAAAGTGGTGGGGTAGGATGTTAAATTTTATTAAACAAAACCATTATAGAGTATAAAAATTGAATATGTGTTGAATTAATATGTGGAGGAGAGAAGTGATGATGTGGAAGGCTAAAAATAAAAAAGATGGGTTGAATTTTTTGAACCATTGTAGATAGCTTTAGACTAATAGCTTTCTAATTTATTTTTTATTGAGATAAAAAGGATGAAAGTTGCCATTAACACAAAAAGTTAAACAAATTTAATTAATTTAAAAAATTTCTTTGATTTTATTTTTTTGCATTTATGCCGTGGATGAATTTGTTGTATGTTGTGAACAAGTTAGTAAGCAATGGACAATTTTAAATTTTTTTTGTTTTTATTGATTTGAGACTGGTTTCTTTATTTTTGTAGTAAATTAGCAATGAAAAAAATATTTGGTAATATACGATCATTGTTGTCCGTGGGCCACTATGTTGTCTTCTTTTTGTATTTCTTTGATCTTTTATGTTGTAATACAACATTGTTGCCCGTGGACGATATTGTCATCTTTTGTAGACAAGTATGTTAGTAAACAATGAACTAGTTATAGATTTTATGGTTTTTTTGTTACCGACAAAGCAGCTTCTGTGCGAAAAAGTCACCAGAAATCGCCCACAAGCTCTGGTCCACCCAAGCTTTTTGTCGTTTATGTCCACGAACGCAGTATGTCCACCATAACCGCTAGTAAATCTGTCCAAAGGACAACCGCATTTTGGGGGAATAAGAAAATGTTTTGGTACCTGAGCTTGTCCACAAATCGCATTTCCACGCATTTCAATATAGTTCGTCCACAACAAATCACATTGCCACCAACCGCAAGAGATTACCTACAACACAAACAAACCAGTCTCCAATAAAAAAACCATAAAAATTATAACAGGTCTATTGCTTACTAACACACTTGTCCACAAAAGATGACAATATCGTCCACGGACAATAATGTTATACTACAACATAAAAGATCAAAGAAACATAAAAAAGGACAATATAGTCGTCCACGAACAACAATGTTCGTATATTACCAGAACATTGTTGTCGATTGCTAATTTACTACAAACATAAAGAAACCAATCTCCAATCAATAAAAACATATAAACTTTAAATGATTCATTGCTTAATAACTTATCCACAATATACAACAAATTCATCCGCAACATAAATGCAAAACAAAGCAAAGAAAAATTAAAAATAAATAAGTACCATGTACCTCATTATTTCAAAAATTTTAAATTTTAACTTCTTTTTACTAAAGTGTTGCCATAATCGAAAGGCAACATAATACTTTCTCTTAATGCCTCTAGATGTGAAATATGGTATATTATACAAAAGGATGTCATTATGTATTTATTATAAACTAAGTAAATTTTATGGTAGTGACTATAATTTTCTCAACTTATATATTGTCTTCATTTTACTGTTTCGATTTCCTTATTTAACTTGTAATTGTTATAGTCTTTCCATTTTTGTTATAGATTGAAATCGGATCAATAACAAAATTGTATAATACGAGGTAAGATAGATCTTTGAGTATAAATGTAGACTCTAACTTTGTTAAGTGTTACGAGTATAATTTTCCTTTCTATATACATAAATTTAGATCTTACAATTGGTATTATATAGATCGCTAACCTTGTTAATTTAGTACAAATAAACTAGAATAATTTCATATTATTATTACGTTTAATTTGTGTCCACTACCTTTTTCTAATGGAAAAAATTGAAAATACTCAAATTTTGTAGCATTTGTCATTCTAATATACAAACTATTTTGATTCTCATTCTAATACACCAAATTTTTTTGTTTTCATTTTAATATATCGATTTATTGTAATTACCGTTTTAATACTTGAATACTTTAAATAAAAATTATAATTAACAAAATAAAATGCGAACAAAACATTTTATATAGTAAAATGGTAACCACAACAAATTTATGTATGAAAGTGCCGAAACAGTTCGTGTATTAAAGTGATAAATATTATAAAGTTTAAATATTTTGTGATTTTTTTTTTCCTTTTTTAATCCACCACTCGTATTGTCCATTATCATTCTTGCTTTAATATGAACTTGTTGCTTAGCTATCGTCGTTATAAACTTATAATGTTAATTTCATTTTCGTACTATTATCTCATGAAAACCGGAGATAAAACCTTTTTAAAAATTTTGGTAATTGAAATAGAAAAAAATAAGATGGTTACACGTACAAAATATGAACTTAGTTTAAGAAAAGAAAATGAAATAGAGCAACATCCAGCTCATATTTCTGTATACATTCCAGATATCTAAAAAAGTGATCTGCATCTGCATGTGTCGTTGGGATTACGTTTTTTGTCACCACATGATTCTGCTTATAGATTTTAGTATCAAAGAGCTTGCATTGGGCCGACAATAGAGTTTCATGTGAGATTAAAAGATGCATCAATAAATATAAATATAGGTAATATTTGAAAAGTCATATAAATGTCGTCATAAAATGGTACGTGAGAAACATTCGACGAGAAATTCACGTGAAGCATTCTTTCCCTACCTTATCCTCATTAAGATAGAGCTTTACCACGATACTTCTCTTCCAAAATTAATGCTTGTTTTCTTCTTGTATATATATCTTCTTTAATTTCAATCGTGAGTGGTGACTAAAAAAAAAAATATATCTTTTAGTGATAATATAAATTATTATTATCTTAGCTAGCAGTAAAATAAAATGTCGTTATTTTCTTTCTCTCAAATTATCTTAGTTGGCTTTTTTTTGTCACGATTTTGGTTGGCTTTTCAAACTCACAAAAAAGTACTTTTGAACTTGAACTTATGTTATAAATAGATGATGGCATACAAAATTACAAAATTATTTTTTTACCAGTTGAAAAGTGTGATATGCTTTAAATCAATTTTAAAAAGTTGAGAAATTCCTTGAAATACTGTTGATACCAGGTTTGGCACATGTTCTGAAAGTCCATTTCGACACAAGGCCTAGCTGGGCGCCGACGTGGAGAAGAAGATGGACCCAGGAAGACAGAAGCTAAATGGGCCGACCTGACGAGCTGG
>OVBE01002281.1:0-31404 GCA_900406425.1 Iberis pinnata | reverse complement strand
TGAGATAAACTTGTTTTCTAAAAAACTTCTTGCTAAGCAAATCACACATTGAAAAGATCTGCTCCTCATGCGTCTCTAAGACGGTAAAGTCCGAGAGTACCAATTGAGAAGAACACTCTTCATGGATGAAGATGANTTTCATTTAGGCTTAGATCATTGTTTGGATAGGTGTGAAACACACTAATGACTGTGTCAGAAAAAGAGCATTTATGGTTGCACAAATATATATATATATATATATATATATATAAGGGTGTGACAGCTACTCGGGTGAGAAAGAGCTACACCTGTGCAAATTCAATAAAAAATTGTGTGAAAGCTACTCGGCTGAGAAATAGTTACACAATCGTTTTCTCTATGTTCAATAAAAAAAAGGCTCAATTTCCATGGTCATTCTTGTGTTTCTAAAAACTAACTCTCAACTACTGTCTTGAGATTCATGGTGATGCGTAGACTATCTTTGTGTGATCAACAAGTGTGAAAGCTCCTTGTTCCAAGAAATAGCTGCCTTGTTGAGCTGGTAAGATGATTCTTTTCTCCATCTTGATCTTTTTAATCTCATTAAAATATGATTATCTCGTTGCTTGGGTCTAGTACTTATTCGGTTCTCAATTTGATTCTTTCATATGTTGATTTTTTAAATGGATTATCTTCTCTGGTACATGTCTCGTGGTTTACATGGGGACCTCTCTTGGTTCTGCTGGCCCAACGGAACCCGTGGTTCCTCCAGCCTCCAGTGAAGCTCCGCTGTCGTCTGCCGCTGCTACAGCTGTTCCGTCTGATTCCCCGGGACTACAGTACATTAACTGCCGTGAACGTTGCAACGATTTTCGAGCTCAATTTGCCAAAAGGAGTCTTGAAGATGTCAGGCTCACTTAGAAATTAAAGAAGATCCCGCATAATCAAAGATTTGCTTCCTCTGCCGCTATCTTTCGTTTCGCCGATCTCCAAAAATGAACTTTTCTCGATCAACGCTCACTTCACTACTCTCAACCCGAAGTCCACGAGGTATGGTATATTGTTAAGAAGTGTAGACTTGATTATACTATCCGCGATCTCTCGCCTTATGTTACTACTGTAGTGTGTGAGTTTTTGGCTAATCTACCACATATCGAACATCATGGGGATGTGCCGGTTGTGTACCTTCGTGGGAAATTGTATGAATTTTCTCCCAAAATCATCAATGAGGTTTTTGCTATACCTCCCACTACTGCTGAAAATGACTGGAAAAAGGGGAAAATAGATGCTGAGGTCAAGTCCCTTACTGGTGTTAAAATAACAAGTTGGGGTAAAATGCGTTCTGTCCATCTCACTCCGATCAATCAAGTGCTCTATGTTCTCTGTTGTTTCAATTGGATTCCATCTACCAACAAGACGACAATGGTCAAAGAGAAGCTGCTACTACTTCATGCCATACGTGAGAACAAGCCAATTAATTTTGGAAAATTGGTGTATGATTAGCTCTTTGAATTGAGTAGAGCCGACTCTGAGTCTGAACGAAAGATCATCTTTCCTCATATGATTTACCAAGTTCTTACCTTTCAAATGGGGGTGCCTACTTTTCCTGATGATCCGGATCTTACCGGGTTTAGCTTGTCAGTCACTATGGATCCCAATGCTGGTCGTGGGTCTGAGAACAATACTCCTCTGTTTGCTAAGTCTGGACAGTCTCTTATTGATGATCTTGATCAACTTATTGCCTTTTCTCGGTATATCAAACGTCGCATTCAAGGTAAGTACGTTCTCATCCCTCCATTCTTTGTTATCCTTGATGTTTATTCAAATGTGCTCTCAAGCAGGGGGAGAATATGGTGACGATGATGCTGCTGGTGCAGGTGAAGCTACTGATAATGTTGGTGGGAATTAGTTTTCTGTTGGTTCTTTATCTTTTCATGTTTTGAAAACTATGTCAGTCCAAACTATGTGTGTGAGACACAAGTTTATCTGTTTTGATTGTTTCAATTGTTTCTTTTGAACTTTGAATCTTTATGTGGTTGATTGGAACTTATTTTGAATGTTGAGATTAAATTGTTGTTATGAGACTAACACATTTAGGTTGGCCATATAGTATTTGTGGTATTTCTTAGTTTGTATTAGTAGGTGCTTGAGTTCAGACATTTAAATAAACAGGGGAGATTGTTGAGTCCGAGACTTTGGAGGACCAAACTTGCAATTTGTAAAGAATGGAAGTTGAGAGACTTGGCGCCAAAGTGAGGATCAAAATAAGAAAATCTTAACAAAAAGGATAAAAGGAAATCGGCAGAACAAGAATATCTTACTAGAAAGATATGAGAAAAACAAGGAAAAGATAGATTATAATAAGGAAGATATTAGAGATCTAAGTGGATATAAAAAGGCGAAGAAGGTTGTGAACCTTAAGAGACTTTGAAGAAAGAAAAACCAGAGAGACAAAAGCTTTATTGTGAGAGAGAAATTTACGATGGTTTTGGGTTTCTTATTGGTGAGTGAAATACGAGTGTAACACATCTGTTGATGTGTGTGAGACAGGGTAGTTAGGAACTGGTCAGTGTCGAATCAAGAGTTCTTGAGGTCGAGTCAATCTGATTAAACAGATCTGTATGATTGTTTAAATAGTTCTTAATAAAGTATATTTAAGGAAATTCTTTATTGTCTTGTGAGGTATTAGAACTTTCAATCGTGCCCACATCTCTTCTTCAAAGGTATCCCAAGTAATTGGAATATTTTCTTCTTCTAGAGTTTTGGCCGTAGCTTGCCACCACTGCTTCATCGTCCAAGTGATATAATGCAAAGTGTACCCATTGTTGCATCGGCATATCTTGGTAAGCAAAAATTTCTTTGCTTTGCTCAACCATGTTGCCGGGTCTCCCTCTTGGAACCGAGGAAAATCCAGTTTAACGTAGCGCATCAGTGGATTGGGTGGTGATTGTTGGTGGTCACGGTTTTGGTTATCGGGTGGTGGTCGATCAACTTCGATTCGCAGTCCTCAACGTAGTGCACTCATCCGCTTTCTCGGTTATTGGATACAGCCTTCATTAATTACCCGAAGTATTTTTCCATGATTTTGAAGTGGTCATTCATGGTAAAATTGGTCTTGATGAATTCATCTTCCATAAGACTGAAACCGGTTTTGAGGACATTGATTCGTTCGTGTGGATCAGTCATTGAGTCCTCGTTTGAGGTAATGGATAAGACCTCTTTCTCTTTCTTCTTGCGAGGAGGAATGATGACATAAATGGAAAGTAGGAGCAATGCTCTAGTACCAAACGATAGATCTCAGATTTAGAACTCTTTTATTCAAGAACAATAATTAACGAGAAAGTTGTTTTGGCAATTTAGATTGTCTATTTTTGGCTTTTTATTTATTGTTAAAATTATATTCTTATTAAATTAAATGTCACCATTTGATATTAAATACTATATAATTTATAATATTAATCTTAACATAAAAATTTATGTAGTTTAGTTGAATAACGTAGGATATAGATGTTTACCTTATGCATGAAAATTATTGATTTTGAACTTATTGACATATATATTAACATAAATAATATTCTACATCTCATTACTTTTGTTAACCAAAATTCACACAATAATCACTTTGACAATTATAATAATTATAATGTTACTTAACTAATGTACATATCATCTCTAATAGTATATAATGTCTTAATAATTTTATAACTATATATATTTAAATTAAATACTATATATTCTTAAAAAAAATCATAATCCCGCACATAGTACGGGTAAAATCCTAGTTGTTCATAAATTTTTTTCTTTAATCTTTTTCATAGATCATCTTTAATGTGTTTTCTTGTAGTTCTTTGTGTTTTCATAACAATGGATGCAGGTATGAACACTTCTTCCCACTTGAAGGCACAAGCTCCATGTCCACTTCAAGAATAATTTCTTCCCAGGAAGAATTCCAAGGAAAATGTGAGTATATGTTCTTCAATTTTTTTTCAAAAATAAGGTTATGCATTTGTAGGTTGACGTTTTTGTGCATCAAAATTGTGTTTGTCGCATTTAATCTGTAAATCTCGAGGAGAGTTTTTTCCCCATGATTTCTATATTGAATGAACGAGTTTTCAATTTTTGTTTGGTTTTTATGATATATGTTGATTGTTTCTTGCAAAAATTTGATTGTGTGATGTATATAAGATCAGTGCTATTATAGTGGTTTTTGCTGATTTTTTTTATTTGTTTATGTATTTCACCAACTGGACGGGTTCATACCGAACAAATCAGCCATGGATTTCGACTATGCTCACTACGCTCTTACTAAAGGAAGGAAAGGGAAAGGACATGAAGCATTCAAAAGTTCACCATCCATAGAGGAAAGAACAAGAAGCAGTCGCATGTTACTCGCGATTTTTTAATCACATTTTATTAGTTTAACAATCGCATTTACTAGTTTTAATTAATGAAATAAATTTTTTTTGTCAACTTTCGGTAGTTTTGTAAAGAAGAGTATAAATTTAGTGTAATTAAATTCACCCATAAAGTTTAGGTGGAAAAGTATGAATAATAGTTGTCTGGGGTGAAATAATTGGCAAAACCCATGTTTTTAAGATATTTGTTGTTTTTCATAGTATGCATAACTTGTATATTTCTTGTTTTTCATAGTATGCATAAGTTGTATGATCAAATGCACAAAGTTTAAAATTTTGTGTCAAATTCTTTGATTGAAATGAAGCCGATTGTAGAGAATGTTTCTAATATTTAATGGAACAGTGCGAGATAGAGGGGCTGAAAAACTAACAGAAGCCATGGCAGGAACAAAACAAATTACTCTTTGTTTAATTGTAAGTCAGGAATATTGAAACTTCATAAGAAATTACAAATTTAATATTTGACAATGTTTCACAAACGTAGGATTAATTTTACATATACTAAAGGTTATTTTGTGCTACAAACGGGTTTTGTTTTACATCAGTATTGTCATAAATCAATTTTGAGTCTTCTCCATAATTTCCCATAAGAGTGTCTCTCCATTCAAAACAGGAGTATCAAGTGCAATTGCACCATGTCTCTTAAAAAACATTTTGTATAACTGAAAATATTTTTTCTCTTACTGTCATTTGTTCTTTAGCGAAATCTCAAGTTCCTAGAAATGGTATCAAACAAAAGGGATATACACATGAGGCTTTAACATTTTAATCGTGAGAATGTCATTTACCTTTGGAAGCTTGGGAAGTCTATGTTGTCATTAGTTGCTTTCTCTCTAATTTTATCCACTAAAATTTGGAAGCCATAACCTTCTGGGTTAAAAGACTCCATCTTATCACCACTACTTTCTGCTTCATTACTCACCAATATTTCCTTGATAAACTCCTTTCCCCCCAAAATTTTTTCATTTTTCTTCTTCTTCTTATTGGGATTCGACTCCTCTTTACCCACGACTACACTTTTCTCAACGAATAAATCTCCACCTGCAAGAGCAAAGAAGGCAGCAACTTCCTTGAAAAACTTTGTAGCATATTTTTATAACATCATATAGTTTGAAAACCAAAATATAATATAAACGGAAGAATACAAATTCACTATATGATCAGGTGGACAAGAAACTATAGATGGTAAAAAAAAATACATGCTTTTCTAGGCTGCACGCACGATCATGTAAGTTAAGGATTTCATAGTAAAACACAAAGAATTTGAGTGCCAAACCAAGCCTACTCGGATGGGTAGGAACTAATTAAGCAGTAGCAATGTCCTGCATTATTACAGGAAATGAAAAAAAACAACAACAACAAATTCAGTCATACCACCAAATGATTTAATATGAACTAAAAATTCACTAACCTGAGCAAATTTGTAAGCAATTAAAGTGCTTTCAGCAGCTTCTTCTCTCTCTGCACCAGCCTTGAACTCATCAAGATACCTGTGATAATATCCCTTCATTTTAAGGTAAAAGACTTTTGATTCAGGTGGTGAAGAAGAAGACCGAAAACATTGAAATGATCGAAAACATTGAAATTTTGTTGCAATTTGAGTCAATCATTGTGGCGACACCCCCACAATATAGAAAGGAAGGTACTTACCCATTTTAGGAGCACTTGTTTTTACAGGAAGTGTTAAGCAAACAAAAAACACTCATCAGGTTATGTATTAATGTTTCAGAAATTAAGCTCAAGATAAAGCATGATGCTGCAAATTCCCACATAAGTTTAATTGCACATAATTTAAAGCTCTTGAAAGAACAAATGATGTTGTAACCAAGAAAAAGAGCTCACCCATGTTATTAAGACTCGATCCAAGGCTGCATGAAGGATATGAAACTTAAGTGGCTATCTGTTCACACTATAACAATATAATTTATTGTACATAGAGAGATAAAGTATGTGTGAGATGAATTTAAAAGAAGTAAGGGAACAGTCAAATTACACTGAGAATGGATGATCTAGGGCATGCTCAAGAGTTGGCCGTTTTAACAGATTCCTTCAATTAGAAAGTCAACAACAAATGTTTATTTTCGCACAAAATGTGAATGAGGAATGACTGAAAATTGGAATCTAATGTGAGATTCAATCGACTGAGTGTGAAATTCACAACTAACTAATTGACATTAAACTTTTTTGCAGTGAGTTAAAGAAAACAAATTAGTTATTTCTATTTGAGCTAATAATACGTTTTAAAAGATTTTGAAATTCTTATGATTTTAAAAGACATAATGGATTCAAAATCAATGTTGGTATTTTAAAATATATTTTTAATTTATTATCCTTATTGATTAATATATATTAGATGTAAATTACTTTTTTCTTTTTTTTTGCGACAACTGTAAATTTTATTAACTGGAGAAGTCTTTAAGTACAATTTCAGATAAGAATTCAGGGAAATAATTGAAAATACAACAATTAGCAATCTCTGATAGTCCACATTTTGACAAAGTATCATCATATTTGTTTGTTTCCCTTCTTTTATGTCTGAATATTAAGGATTCAAACTGTCCATGCCATTGATATATGCTCTCAAGTATAAATTGTAACCGATAGTTCAGGGATTTATGAGATATAGTATGAAATACTAGTTGATTATCTCCTTCAATAATTATCCTACGATATCCAAGAGACCACGGACATTGCAATCCCCATAGAATAGTATTTGTCTATGCTTCCTCTATTTTACTTATGCCTTCGAATTTTCCAAACCTGCAGTGTATCACCTTACCAAAATTGTCACGAGTGATCCAGCCTAGTCCGGAATCGGTGTTACCTATTTGGTGGCTAATGTCTACATTACATTTAACAAAATTGGGCGGTGGTGGTACCCAGTTTGCATCGTGTGGCAAGCTAGTGGTTGCAGTGTTAGATTGTGAGGGTAACACAGTGAACCACGCAACGACATCAGAATGAGCAAGAGAATATGTCTCTGCGTGTGATAGTGATTGCTTTTGGAAGAGCAATAAGTTTTGAGATTTCCAAAGCCTCCACAGGATGAAGAAAGGTAAGTAATGCACATAAGAATCAAGTGGAGTGACTTCTAATTGATGCAATAATTATGTGAGTAATGAGTCAGCCGATATTGCTACTGCAGGAGATGTTAAGGGATTAAGACCAGCTACCCTCCACACTGATTGGGCATAAGGACACTCATAAAAAAGATGCAATGCTTTTTCAGTATGATCACAACATCTAAGGCATTGAGGAGATGCATTTACATGTCTTCTAATAAGATTATTTGATACTTCTAGTGATTGTGTGGCAATTCGCCATCAAATGTGTTTCATCTTGGGATAACATTCTACAGTGTAGTTTTTCCTTCGACCAAGCCATGTCATGTTATTACCAGAATAAGGAAAATCAACTAGATTGCAAGTAGAACCCATATTTCGAAAATATGTAAGTGAACTCAGGCTTCTAGTTCGGCCTCCTGTTTTTTCATTTGGATGTAAAATTTCGTTAAAATCACTGCATAAGAGCCAAGGTCATGTGCAATTGACATTGATTCGTTGTAAGTATTCCCAAAAAAGATGTATCTCTTTACGAATTGGATTGCCATAAACAAAGGAGATGTAAAAGGAAAATCCAGCTTTATTAATATGACAATCCATAAGTCTTGCATGTAAATAAAAAAAACAACAGAAATAGTAGAATCCCATAATATAGCTAATCCCCCACGTAACCCCCTAGGAGCAACACAACGAGTTAACTGAAAGCCCACTTGGACAACAACATCACAAACAACATTATCACCGTTCTTTGTCTCGATCAAAAAGAGAATGGCCGGAGAATAAGCACGCTTGATCTCCTTAAGGAGTCGAACTGTCGGGATCCCTTTCAATCCTCGACAGTTCCAAAAAAATATATTCATTCAGAAGTTTGTGGATTATGGCAAACCAAACAATCACCTTGCGATTCCGGAGTCTTAGTCTCCATCGGGAATCTTGTTTGTGCACCAGATTGAGTTACATGATTAAAGAAATACCAGACTTTATTCTCAACAGCTTCTGCTCTTTGCCTTTTGTGAAAGTAAGACTGATGTTGATGGTCTTCATCACTTTTCACACGCTTGTACTCGTTAAGGATCACATCTGGATGAGAAGAAGGTCCTGAAGCGTACTCAGACTTCTGCTTCTTGTTATGTGTGGACGGTTGATCATCATTGGGCCTAGTTGGATTGCATGCGTTGTGCACTCCATGGGGGATCATCTGAAGGTTTATCTGCATCTGGTTCACCATCAGAGGGTTCATCATCATTGTCATCATCATGGGGAGAAACAAACGGCGAATTGTAACCAAGGGTGCAAGTTGACTCATCATGACTGATTAGTCCACAGGCGAAGCAGAAGTTGCAGAGCTTTTCGTATTGGAATTTGAGTGTCACAACTTGATCACCAAAGCGGAATTGTCTTTGAAATCACAGAGGATCTGTGATTTTCCAGAGAACTCTCCCTCATGCATAGTTAACCAATTGGCTTCCCTCTCCTGAAAAATCAGTATCAAGGTACAAACCTAACTTCATACGAATGTAAATTACCATGTATGAAGAAAGGTATTTGGTGGGGATTCCTTTGATTTGTATCCAAAATGGAATGAATTGTAGATCCGCATCTGTTATTGTCGGTGACTATCGCTGAAGCACCACCATCCAATCATTAAAAGACCAAGGTCCTCGGAAAAGCACGAACAGAAACGCCTCTTCAGTTGGGAACAAGAATTGGATGGTCTTGTCTTCAAGTAAGGCAGTCATCATTGCTCAATTGTTATGCTTTGCTGGATTGACTGGTTTTCCAATAAGGCTAAATTGCGTTTCACAAGCAGCAGATTCCCATAGATCAGTAGGTAAAGCAATGATTTCATCATTCAAATCCAGGGTAATATCCTGGATTTGGGATCGCAGTCGGTCTGACATTAGGAGAAGAAAAAGAGGAAACAGAGTTTGGAAACAAGTGATGCAAAAAGGCCATGGGAGGTGTGGGTCGAGTATAAATAGGCACATACAAGCAGTTAAATCTGGAGAAACAATCAGAGGGATAACTATTCAAGAAACCGTCGTTAAAGCATAGCGGAAAACACTCAGAAGAAACCGTTGACGGTTAATCAGAGGGGAAGGAGAGAGAGAAAGGGTGATCTTTGCCGCACCTCTTGAGAGAGAATCACCATTTATTAAATGTAAATTACTTAAGTTACATATTTTTCTTAAAAATTCATAACATGCTTATTATTTGAATTATTTTGAATATAAATTATCACATTGAAATAGCCACAACATTTCTACAAATAATAGTTTATGGCTATATAGCCACAATTTATCTACAAAATAGCCACAACATTTACTTTTTCCAAATTTGTAGCTTATTTGTGGCTATATTTAATTGCTTCATATTTTTGTAGTTATTTTGTGGTTATTAACAATTTTTCAGTTCAATTGTAATAACTAGAGGTGTTCAATGTGGATATCGGTTCGGTTTTGGTTCGATTTTTTCGGTTTTTCGGTTTTCAAAAACTAGTTACCATATTTAAACTATATCCATTTCGGTTCTGTTTGGTTGGATACCATCGGTTTTTGGTTTATTCGGTTTTTTACCAAATCCATATATATATATATATATATATATATATATATTTATTTTTATTTTTAATTTAATAAACATGTAAAAGTTCTTATATATTGGTATATTTGTACATAAGAAAATGTGATAACAAGTAAAAAAACTAGTTATACTAGTTCCACATTAGTTATAAAAGTTATAAAGTAGAAAGTAGAAAGTTCAAACTTCAAAAGTTAAACAATGCCCTTACTTGTACATAAAAAAATAATGAATGCAAATAAATAACAACAGAACTTATGAAGTTCCACGCTAATTATAAAGTGATAAAGAAATAAAATCAAAACTTAAGATGATAACCAAAAACACCATAAAATGTTGAACTCTCTTATATTAATATCAATCATCATTAGCTCTTGTCTCTTCCCATGCACACAAAAATTTGTCAATTTAAGATACAAAAAAATTATCAAGTTATTTACTATATAACAAAACTAAAACATAAAAATTTAGTAAATAAGAAATTTGTTTCTTTTTTCTTATAGTAACATTGATTATTTTGAGCAAATTGTAAATCTATACAGGTTATATGATATATATATATATATATATATATATATTATTTAAACTAAAAATATCGGTTTTTATCGGTTTTTCGGTTAATATTCATACCATATCCATATCCATGGATTTAAAAAATATATATCCAAACGGTTTATACGGTTTATCCAAAACCATACCATATAGCATATTTTGGTTTGGTTCGGTTTGGTTTGGTTCAGTTTATCCACATTGAACACCCCTAGTAATAACTTAATATCTACATTGGTTATGGACCAATATAATATATTATGATTATTTTCAATTATATTACTAATTGGTTTTTGATAGAAATGTCAAGCTATGCACATACCTAAAATATTTGATAGAAACAATACTTCTAATATAGATAATCGAAAAGAATTCTAAATTTTATAAGAATCGTTTTAAAATCATAGTTCAACAAAAAAATTGCACCATTTTGAACAAAGAAAGTTCACAAATAGACACAAACTATCGCAACTTAACTTTTGGAAGTGAAAATGGCAAAAGAAATTATATCTCTATTTAGGGGTGGACATTTAGGTTTCGGTTTGGGTAATTTGGGTTTCAAATCTTTTAGGTCCAACTACATATGATCCAAATAGAAACCGATTCTATTTCCATTCGGGTTCGTGTCAGGTTTTTCTTTCTTTTCCAAAACCCGATATGGAACCAAATTATTTTTTTGTTTGGGTTTTTTGGATTTTTTTATCTTGTATTTTGGGTTTACGCTTTGCATGTTTCAGGTAACATGGATAATTCCAGTATCTCGGTACTAAACCCAACTAAAACCCGAATTATCCAAACCAAAAATCTAAAAATACAACCAAAAATCCAATAACCCTATAAAATTTACTTGTATATATAAATACATTCAGATTTTTGGATATCCATTCGGGTTTTGGTTTGGATTTAGTTCGGTTCGGGTACCTATACTAAAAAAATTATAAAATCCATTCGGGTTATTTGAAAATTTGGTTCGGTTTCGGTTCGGTTATGGTTCAGGTTTGGATAAAATTTCCAGCCCCATCTCTATCAGTTTCCCTTTCTCTCTCTCTCTCTCGCTCTCTCTCGTGCGACTTTTCCGCTTCCATCAGCTTCCCTTTCTCATTTTTTCTTTTTTTTTGTTTCTCTTCTCTCTGTCGGTTCCCTTGGTCGATTCACTTATGCCGGTTACGATGTGTTTCTTTACGCCGACCGCCTATTTCTCGCGACGCTGTCGTCATCCTTGCTCATATCTTGCTTGCGCCAACCTCTTCTTATTTTCTTTGCAGGTCCTCTCCAAATTATCGCTATCTTCCTCTGGGTTGCATGCGGTTGAGATCTTGTGGCTGCCAAGGATGTTTCCTTTCCGGATCTAATGGCATGCATCGTATCTGTGTCAAGATGCATAGATCTACTCTGATCTCAAGTGATTGCATGCTTTCTCTTAGGCTTGTAGTGACTCATTCAATTTGGATATGTGGTGGGACATTACAGTCGGGTGAGAGGCGTGCTTCTCATATTCAAGAGAGATCCACGATGGTTGGGATCGACCAAGATTGTCTGGTTGTGTCTGTTGGGTAACTAATCATGTTACGAGGAGTAGGTTGTGTGGCTTGGTTCTTCTTAACATGGTTGTTAGTTTGTTTAATATATATATATACTAGTTTAGGAGAGAACCATAAACGAGTATCGATCTCTTGACGGGAAATTACAATTCCACACGGTGAACATGAAATCATCCGAGGATGAAAAGACTAAAACTAGTCTTGAGGACCTAGTTCCGACAATTGGAACTTTAAAACAGAAAATCAGCCATCTACAAATAGAGGATGCCAACATCGGTTGATAACCGAATCGAGAACACGTCATAGGAAACTGATTCCCGAAATAATATCCCCTAAAACATAACATACTCCCAACAGACATATTGAAGAAAACCCCCAAAAAAACCTAACGATATGGAATAAAGTCAGGCCATCAGGCCACGTGGCCCTTCATAATCCATATATTCAAAGCAACGTTAACCACCACAACCCCCTCTCCACTCACCACCGCATCACTAAGATCGGATAGAACAAGGTGACAATCCAGATAAACCATTTTTACAAAATTATTTTTTATAAACTAAAATATTTCTTTAAATGATTAAACGTGTTTTTTAAACTATTTTATTCTTTCTTCAATTTAAGAATTTGATTGTTCAAATTCAGATTTTTTACATAACTATTTGTTTATAATTTTCAAATTTTTACGATTATATTTTAAAATTATTTTATGTCATATGATAGGTTAAATGTGTTTTCTATATCTATTGTGACAGGTTATGATTGTTTTTTTTTTTATAAACCATGGGAGTTCTGAGCCTCTGGCCCATAATCTCCCCCGGTGCCCGGAGCCAGCCGTCGATAATACCTATTTAAGGCGTAAATCACTCCTCCCAAGGGGTTTGAACTAGTGACCTTAAACACTCCAAAGAGTGTCTCAACCACTAGACCAAAATCCCTTGGTACAGGTTATGATTGTTACTTTCATAATCATGATTTATGTCATTTTAAATGTATGGTTTAACTCTCTTATTCAGTTTTAAATTGCCTCATGTAGTTGTAATTTCACATTCTATTTTAACAAATTTTAATTTTTTATTTTGGAAAAGTAAAATATACATATTTTTGGTAAGAATTAGTTTTTTTGGTAAATTTTTTTCACAGGTCGAATACGAACATATTTTTATACATATATCGTATGATGGGCTGATTATTACTTTTACAACTATGACTTATAAAATTTAAATATATGTTTTAATTCTCTTATGCGAATTTATATTTTATTATATAGTTACCTTTAACTATTTTTAATTTTATTTTATCTTGGTAATAAAAATAAATAAACTATTACTTGCAAAAATTATTGTTTTAAGATCATTGTTATCACATGTCAAGTAAAAATATATTTCAATATATATGTCATATGATATTTAGTGAAATTATAAATTTGGTCATATGAATACATTTGTCTAATACTGTATAAAAATAACGACAACGAAATGCATGTATTACATTTTTGAGAAACCAAAATATACATTTTAAATAGCCAAACTATATAGTGTGTAGTTAATCATATTAATTAGTAGACATTTTATGTCATATAAAAAATAAAAACAAACCTCACAAAAAGTTTTACGTTAGCCATATTTTAAAATTATCGAAAAACATTTAGCCTACGCATAGTGCGAGTTAGGATCTAGTATTTAATAAAATATGTAAAGAAATTTTAAACTCAAACCTAATCATGTGCTACTTCACAAAATTCTGGGATAATAGCGTGCTTTGGCCTTTCCTTAATTCTTTTAGACTTAGCTTGAACTTTAGTACTAGAATTTTTGTATAACTGGAATCTTTGTTAATTTTAGGGACTTTTTCTCTGATTATGATATGGGAAATTAATGAATGCGACTATGCGAGCATGGGTATTTATAAGGTAGTGTGTTTAGTCATGGGTCACTTGGTCATAAACTAGCCATATAGTGCCACCACTTAACAAATGGTTCCACCAGGACACTAATCTAGTCCTACAGACAATCACATGCACAAGGGACACCTAACTTACTCTAGAGCTGATACCTAATCCATGAACTGGTAGAAATGCAACTAACCATCTCCTTTGGCAACACATTTCCTAATGAGTAACTTCTAACCACATGCTCATGTACACAAGGTTTATGTGTTGGCGAGTTAACGCTTGGTTATTCCTTGGCCATCCGCAAGCTACTATGTGTATGTACCTTGGCCATGCATTTCTCAAGCTAGTGTGTTGTCTAAAATACATCCACAAATGCACTAAACAACATTGTTGGCCAAATTTAGGTCATTAGTAGTCAAGCTGATGGGTTAGCCAAATCAGCATCATCCATATGCAAATTGGTGATGTAACATAATATGTGCCATGCATCCTAAGCAGGTGATGATGTTCATCTAGTTCTTCCATTCTTAAGCAGGAAACGTAGCTCAATATCCACCGTCCGTTTTTACCCTGATATATTCCTTAGCCATTTCACATCCTTTCTTCATCCATAGATATTTGGAAATCTAGTATTTTGGCCAACTTCTTTGGACCTATGCCGTACCACAGCCCAAACATCCTCTCTTAGCCAAAACTCCCTTTGTGTTGGACATTCTCTTCTTTCTCGGCTAAACACTACATTCATGAGCCAAAATTACTCTCGTTGGGCATTACTTGACTTCCTCGAGTCAAACTGGTATCATCCCGACCATTACTTTATATCTTCGGCCATCCTACTTTTTTCTCTGCCAAGTTGTCATTCATTCCACTAACTCGTCTTTATCAACTATTTTTATTAGGCTTGGACATTTTAACGAAGTTCTCTTGTTTTTGTTGGCCAACTCTAAGCTTAAGTAGAAGTATTACATAAACCCCATATATATTTAAGGAACTTCATATGTTTTAAGTAAGAGAATTTCATTACAATTTTCAAACATAAAGACTAATTGAAGAATTTGAGTACATTCATTTTGAGTATGCTTTGATCTTTTATGGAATTAATGTTGTTGACAATAATCCTAAACGAATCTTATGATCATATTTACTTCCTTCTTCGTTTTGGTAGCAGAGAATAAGTATTTAGAGGGTGCTATGTTCTTAAGACTTTAATTTTTGATAGGATAATAGAACATATTTGATTATTTATATTATTTAAAGTAAAAAAAATCATAGTAGAGTGCACTTTTTCAAAAGTATTTACACTCCAGTGTACTTTCTTTCAAGGCAACTAATGACTATTGTGTCTTTTAAGTTTATAGAGGAGAGAAGTTGTGCTCATTTTATTAAAAGTAGTGCATGGACCCACCACTTTATGATGTTCTATTTTATTTTCTATGTTTTTCAAGAAGAGATAAGTTTGTTTTTTACCATCAATCTTTTTAAAAATTGATGTTAGTGTACATAATACTAATTATCTAGTATATACAATGATCATGTAGTATTGTATAACGTCGTGTACACAATTATTATGTAAACTGAGTAAAAATGACCGTACAATATGCTTGTATACACGATGATCATTCAATATATATACACAATGATTATGTAGTTTTTGTACATAGTGATCATGAAATCTGTGTACACAATAATAATGCAGACTATGTATAAGATGATCATGCAGTCTATGTAGACAATGATCTTATAGTCTGTGTACACAATAATCATGCAGTCTGTGTACAAAATGATCATGTAGTCTGTGGACACAATGATCATGCAGTCTGTGTATACGATGATCATGCAGTTTGTGTACACAATGATCATGCAATTTGTGTACAAAAATGATCATGAAGTCTATGTACAAAATTATCATGCAGTTTGTGTACACAATAATCATGCAATATATGTAAACAATGATCATGCAGTCTATGTATGTACATAATGATCACGCAGTTTGTGTACATCGTCATGTATATGATGCTAATTAATAGATATAATGATCATGACGCAGTACACAAAATGTATAAACATCGTTCAAATGGATTAACATTATGTACACAGAATACTAAAACAATGTTTAAACATTAAGATAATGATTTAATTGAAGGATGACAGAAAAAAAAAAATTATGTCCAAATAAAATGAAACAAATGTTTATTTATAGAGTACAAAAAATATATAAATTTCGGTATAATTTTTGTTTTTGTTGAAAATATATACTATAAAATAAGTGTTTTAACGATTAAGTATTAAGAAATTGAGACATAGTAGGAGAGAGAAAAAAACTGACACATCTTAGAGGAGAGAATGAATCGTGAAGTGTAATTTTCTTGAATACTAAGGGTATAATTGATTCAAAATATTTCTCTTTCCTCCAAGAAGAGTAAAATAATCTCATGATTGTTAGAGTGTAATTAAACTTCATACAAATTTACTAGAGTGAAAATCACCCAAATGTAAATGCATAGAATTTGGCTTGATTGTTTGGTGATGTAACTGCTCTATAGACAACACTAGTTCTTTCTACAACATAAGATAATTGTCAATCATGTTTTTGATTTATTTTATTCATACAGCCAACATAATAGAAAAAAGTTTGGTTTTTGCTATAGAGAGCAAATTTTCTCACAACACAATTTTTACGGCTGTAAATTTTTTCTTTTTCAGTTGTATTTTCTCTCATCATTTTCGTCATTATTCTTATGCAAGTGTTATGTAATACGATACATATTGATTAGAAAAAATACAAATTTGTGAACCATATCTATTTATTACGTATTGTATTGTGATATATCATGGTAATATAATTACATGCTGTTGTTTATGTATATAATATTATTTTCTAATATTTTTTCTAGTCAGCTATATATTAAAGTGAGACTGATTTTAAATGTATAATTTATTTTGTATTTTATTTTATACAGTTATACTAAATAAAGATTCTATGTAAGTAAAAATATATAAATTTACATATATTCATTTTAAAACAAATTATTATTTTTAATTTATGTTTAAATTATTTTTATGATTTCTTATTTTATTACTTATTTTATTTTTAGTGTTAATTTTATTACTAAACATAAAAATAATATACAACAAAAGTTATCCAATCTTGCTTTTATTTTAGAAAGCTAGAACAATATTCCTGCCGTTGAAATCCCACAACAACAAATTTAAAGTCACAACAAAAAACCTGCAACCAGATTTCTACATCCAAAAAACAAAAATCACAACTGAAACCAATCGGATTCTTTATTATTATTTTTTAATAGTATGTAAATTTTATTTTTAAAAAGTAGAATATTTACGGTACTTCACCGAAATAACAGTATAACAAATGATAAAAAAAAAGTTGAGTGAAACAAAGCCAATCCTAATAACTATTAGAGAAATGGGAGCCAAAGAGAAAAAGATCCTTGTAAGTTTTACATTGGATTCGAGAGAGAATAATGTCTTTTAACTCCTCAGTTGACTTGGCTGCACACTGCACTAAGAGGACGAGTTATGCCGTTGTGGAGGTGATTATTGTGATGAAATGGGCATTTGTGATATTAAACTTGACTAATCAGATTACCGACTAGTAGAATAAGAACTATTTCCCTAACTATATGATCAAGTGATATCTTGTTTGTTTTTTCGTGTTGTCAGGGGCGACTCATATAAATCACATAGGAGATTTAAAAAAAAAAACAAAAACATTAGGTAATAGGGTAATAATTTTTTTTATAATTTGTTAAAATGTTACTTTATATATAAAAGTTTTTGTATTTAGGTATTTTTCGTTTTGTGAATCATGAATGCGAATTGTTCGTGTGAATGATAAATTGTTTATGTGAATGATGAATGGTTTATGTGAATGGTATATTGTCTGTGCGAAAGATGAATGATTTATGTGAATGAACAAAAATACCTATTTTTCAAATAAAAAAACAAAAGTACCTAATATCCAAATTAAAAACAAAAAATATCTATTTTTCAAATAAAAAAAACAAAAAGTACTCGATATACAAAATTACTAATTAAAATGGGTACCTAAAAAAGACAAATTTTTTTCCATGGCTAACGCATCAAAGGCAATCCCAAGTATCAAAAAGAAACGGACCACTTAAGAATCTTTGGAGAAAACCTGCAAAATAAAATATACTTTTTATATTCTTTTGGAGCCCTACACTACAAGAAAACAGACAAAACATGACGGAAAAATCCGTCATGAATCCGTCACGAATAGGCATTCCTTACAGAATCGTGACGGACTATCAAATCATGATCAAATCATGATGCAGCGTGATATTTAAAATATTCCAAATATCCGAAATATCTTTATTGTAATTATTTTAGTATTTATCTTAAATTGGTTGTTATTATCTTTATGAATTTTTTAATAGATTTAGGGCTTTATTATTTTACTATAAATATTCTCTTAGGCCTATTGTATTATTCAAGCTTTGATTAATTATTAATAAAGTTTTTGCTTTTAAGAGAAGAGAATTCTCGTTCCTTAATTATGTAGATCTTGAGAGATCTCAACGAATAAAAGAAGACATGATTTATTCGGAGATTCTCAGACTAAACGAATAATCTTGCAAACTTAGTTCTCTGGGTATTCTTGGAGTCAACGAATCTCTAGTTCTATATAGCTTATGCATCTACATCAGTTGGTATCAGAGCTGTGTTTCTTTGATTTCCTAATCGAAGGACGATCTTGGATGGCATGATGATTGGTTGTTGTTACACNAAGTCCTTTTGGCGCTAGAGGGGGGGGGGGGGGGACCATGAGATTTACATAGAGATCTATGGTGATCCAATCTATAACGTTTATGAAAACGATGTCAAGGTAATTGATTTCATTTTTAGGGAAGAAGATTTCATGAATCAGATCTGTGCAAAATCCGTGCAAAATCGGACATGTGTAGATATTGTCCGAAATATCTTTCGTGCAAAAAACGGACAAGATCATATACGTGCAAAATTTGTACAAGATTCAGTTCGTGCAACAATTGTGCAGACTCATGAAGAGAATAATATTAATTCTCGAAGATATCAAGTGGTGAATATCCTATTGAAGATTCGAGGCCGGCGAGACATGATGCAGCGTGATATTTAGAATATCCAAATTTCAAAAATATATTTATTGTTATGATTTTAGTAATTATCTTAAATTAGTGGTTAGTATCTTTATGATTCTTAATAGATTTAGAGTTTTATTATTTTACTTAGGCTTATTGTTTTATTGAGATTTTAATTATTAATAAAGCTGTTTTTGCTTTTAAGATAAGAGAATTTCCGTTCCTTAATTCGGTAGATTTTGAGAGATCTCTACGAATATAAGTATCTTGCAAACCTAGTTATCCGGATATTCTCAGAATCAACGAATCTCTAGTTTTATATAACTTATGCATTTACATCAAATCACCACTTAACGCTACATGTAATATTCTTGAGTTTTTTTTTTGTTTTTGTTTTGGGATGGTATCCAATTTCTCGTGAGCATATTTTAGCATCACGAAATCCTCCAAAACCCTCAATTGCAATTAAAAAATAGGTAGAGATAGAATGGAAGTCATTGCCTCAAACCTTTTCTACCTCAGTAAAACAGAGAACCATTTACTTTCATAATGATGATTCTATTGCGTAATATATTGGTTAATCCAACTGATAAAGACCAGAGGAAAATTTGCTTCAAGATATATGATATATATTTCAACGAGATTATGATTTGAATTATATTCAGAAGGGCCTCTGCTATGATTGGGACTTCAGATTTATATGCGATGTTGATTTTGTTTTGAATTTCTCTCTTCGACTTCAATGCATTTACTCCCGTATACGCAGACAAGCAGCTCATGGGTGGGTTAATCATATGAATTTGGTATGCATTCATAATCCTCTCTCATTCGGGTATGGAATGGTTGATCTGATATTTGCTAACTTTACATAAATCAAACGAAAATATGGTCAATCATGGACTCATAATTTTGTGTGGCCATTATTCATTAGAATTTTTCTTTGTCATTATGGTATAAAACAAGTGGAAGTCATGACTCATGAGTCTTTACGATTATAAAACCGCAAACTCAGGTTTGTGACTGATGATTATTATGTCTTATTTTGTTTCGCACAACTGTCAGGTTTGACAAAATTCCATTGCATCAAATGTGACACCATCGCTAGATTCTCTAGATGGTATGTGATCAAATTTCTTAATAGGACGTTAATCAGCATTTGTCTAGAGAAATTTGAACTTGGCTCTACAAATTGAATGATGACTTCACTCAAACGTTAGAAATTAATCTTCTCGCGTGATGTGGTACAATATTTTGTAACCCTTTCATGGAAATACCATCTTCCTCACATGAAATGGCTCTTTATGTTCATCTCTATCCAGGATTATATATAGGCGCACATGGTCCTTTAAAACGCAAATTCGGTCAGTAAAAAGGTGGAAAGAAGTCTAAGAAACCCATTATGTACATGCTGGAAAGGTGAGCTTTATGTTTCTTTTAGTATGAGGTATTAATAGAAGAATAAAAGACATATATGCTCTTATCTTCGTGGCTCTTTTGTTTGCCTTTCTAACTACATCATGCAGTATTCACATGGATGTATTTGTACATTTGCTTACATGTTTCCTTTTTGTATACACATTTATTCCAATATTATGTGCTTTAACAGCAATCTTTTATCTCATGTTATTAGCTCCCGCAAAAAAAGACTCATCCCCGACGAATTTTGAGTCGTATATTTACAATGCTATCAAAATTTGTCACTGAGTTTTGTTTTTCTTACTTGCTTTAAATTGCTAAATATAAAGAACAAGGTAGCCTTGCTAATCCTAGGTTGGTAGGTGACGAGATTGTTATCCTCGATGGCAAGGTTTCTCTCATTAAACTTGACCATTATCGAAACACAAACGTGAATGAACATGAATGGTTAGATGTGTTTGTATAAAAGGAGGACCTGTTACTGGATTTATGAATTGGGCACATGAATATCACTTTGTGATGTTCTTCAATCACCTGAGGCTTCAAGCATAGTTATTGACTTCTTTCTGGAATACAATCTCAGTATTCAAGAAAAATATACACTGAAATGGTTTCCGAATTTTGCACTTTTTGGTTGAATAGATTTAGTTCAAGTTGAGAGATCACTTTGATCATTGTTGTGATGCATGTTTCCACCGTTTTTTTAAGGGTCAAAATGTTCCTTCAGTTTTTATACCTTTTGAATACCAGGATCGGTCCTGAGACCAAGTAGCGAAAACAATAGCCGGCTCATACTTTTTTCATTTATATTGCGACCTTTAAAATCTCATGACAGTTTATATGAATACAAACTTATAATGTTATAATTGTTAAAAGATAAATCTGTATAAAATTTCTGTTACAAATTAATATACAACAAAAGTTTTTATAAGAAATTATAATATCACTAAATGACACATGGTAAAAAAAAAATTAGTTGAGAACCTTGCATGCAAAAGAAAATAACGTTTCTACGTTTAGTACTTTCCTATAAAAATTGATGTTGATAAATAACATAACTGTCCTAAGTATTAATTTTCAATGCAAACATAACCTCACCCACATATTAAATGGACATCACCATATGTGGTGTAATATAACATCCATGTCAATAGAACGAGTATGACCTGCACATTCTGTCAATAGCAGACTTCATAGTAAGAGTCCATTATGCATTTGGTTGGAAGTAGTTTTTGGACTAGAGACCATTTCAGTTCGAGAAATTAAGAAGATCTTAAAGAATTGGAATGGCTTTTATGGCTGTAATTTTTTGAAAAATTTTAAAAGTCTACATTATTTTTTCAAAGCTATAAATTTATGGTTTTTTTATTTTTTAAAGCTACAGTCTAATATTAAAAGTTGAATTCTCTACAACATTTTCTAAAAGTAAAAATCCTACAACATATTACTTTAAAAGTCTAAAAACCATAGTGTTGATATTAATTCCTTTGTCTTTTACAATTAATAAAGTACGTATTATAAGCTTATAATAAATTATAAAAATTGTTATTAATTGTTTTTTAATCAAGTTGTTGGGTTATAAGCTTTCTGAAGAGTTATGTTCACTAAAACGTTAAACCACTAGCCAAACCATATTGACATCTAAAATTAAAGCAGAGGCTTTTTTAGCAAAAATATTACGATTCTCACTAACTTGCCCGGAGGGTGGGCTCACCCTAGTATATATATTGATCTTTTTATTTAAATTTAGTGGTTTGTGCTAGTAATGTCTATATGGATTAATAGGGAATTAATTTTCAAATTTCTTAATGAATTCTTTTTTTTAGGTGTGAGAGTTTAATACCCGGAAAACTCAAGGTTTCGTCACACAAAGATTTGGGTTGTTAATATTATCTTGTTGTACCATTTATCAAAAAGGTAAGACCTTCAAATCCTTTAAAACATGACAACATCGATAAAACTGAGACATGTTTACCCACATCATACATATCAAGATATAAATTCAAATCCCCAAAGAATGGGATAAAACCATAAAATCGAGATAAACAGTTTCATACTCTACCCCCATTGTTTCCTCTACCATGAGGCCATGCCACAGGGTTTCCTTGGAACAGCACCCTCTCTAGGTACAATATCCACGAGCGCCTTGTGAGATCGCCAATGAACATCTCGCAAGCCTTTGCTAATATAATCGTAGCATCTGCTGCGATCATATGCACATTCCCATCAGACTTCATTATCTTCTTACTCTCTTTCCATCTCCTCGTACCAAAACTTCTTTAGTTTCTCCTTCTTCAATCAAAAATTAAGCCATAACAAGTATATATTAATATTCCTTGAATTTTAATCTTTATATTTAAGATCCAAAAATATTCTCCCTCTACTAAAACTATATGTTCTCCTTAAATTCTATTTCGTATATTTTGAAAAAATAACCAGTTAAGCAATTCATCACATCATTATTCTTAAAATAAATAAATAAAAACTATTAAAATAAATAAAAAGATAACATTAGTGACTAGTCTCTTTTCACACCACAAAACGTACGTACAAAGTATAGCGCTCAAATCTCTTGCAAATCCAAGCCACAATATATTATTAACTTTCTTAAAACATATTTTGGTTTCTAGAAATTTAGACACGATCATACCTTTGCCTCGAGATCCTACGAAGAGATATACAGTTTAAAAACAAGAGAGACAAATCAAAACACATATCTAACAAAATAGAGCAAATTAATAATGACAAAACACACAAAGATATATATACAATGTAACGCAATTTCAAACAGTTATACCTCAACTTTGATAATCAATAGGAACAACCTTCACACTTTTCTTCTGTCTCCCCTTCTTCTTCTTCTTTCAACCAAATTTTCTAGATGGAAAACTAACAATTATATTTTCTTTTTGTTTTATATATTTTTTGCAATTGAAAGTAAGAAAACCTATAGTGATAAGCTTAAGAATCTCATCATCATTGATTGGTGTACAAGTGTCAAAGATCAATACATAACAATTGTGGTAAAATTACAATTTTGTACAGGCCACTTAAGCATTTTTTTTATACATAGAAATATGTATCTAGTCAAAATTCTCATGGTTTAATATGATATTATTTCCATAAAAAATCTTAGGAGTTGGAAACACATTAAATCATTTTTTAGGTAGGGATTTTATTTGGTTCATGAAATTATACATTGCTTTGAATAATGACATTTTTCTTATGGTGTGTTTTGCTTTAGATTTTTCTTTTTTTTTTTCTAAAAAAGAATGTGAATAGATTTTGATAGAAAGTGGATTGATTTGCTTATAGCTCAAGAAGAAATAAAATGCAGGGAATACAAAAAAATGTTAACGTCTTCTACTTATGATCTTCTTGATAGTGATGATTTAGATGATGAATCTGGACGAGGGTTTCACACGTTTGATATATACTTGCTTATGCTGTTATGAAACTTGTTGTTTTCTAACCATAGGAAGTAAATGGTTGCATGACTCACCAAGACCATATTTGATATAGCTGAATTGACACTTGAGACAAAGATGACCACTAGTATCCTCATGTGTTTGAACAACACACTATGAAGCTACTCAAGAAAATTCCCAACTCCCTACTTGAGATCTCACCGGAAAATGGTCTTAAGAGTAGCAGACATAGAGTACCCATCTCAATGAAGTTGTAGTTTGTGTTCGGCCCACGTCATGTTTTTCGCCATATCTATTGAATCGTTTCACTACAAGAAAACAAGCAATTTTCTGAACGGAGAAACTGACGGATTCGAATCCCTCGGAAATTTCGACGGAAAAACCAACGGATAAACGTTCCGTTGGTATTTTTTCGAAGATCTAGATTCAATTGATCAAGTTAAATCTAGCATTAAGATAATCTACTACATGAATATTAATGAAAACTAAGTCATAAACATCATATTCCATCACTTAATCAACCTAATCTACCTAACCATTTTTTATTAAGAAACTACTCACTAATCATCGAGAAACAAAAAATCTAAAGATAGAGATGTGTTGAATCATGATTAGAAGAATATTTGATAATATTAAAAGCAATCAACCATATATCAAACTCAAATAAGCATAAGATTCAAAAGGATTACAAAGAGCTTTTAAGAAATCAACGTATTTTTAAAAGATAAAATAAAGCATAAGATAAGAGATCCAAGATCTCAAAATCTAGGTTCAAAATGCTTAAATACGAGTCCTAAAGTTTCTTGGGTTTACCCAAAAACATATGGGTCAATCCAATGCAAAATGGGTAAATTTTTTTGTCAATACTTGAAATTTGACTCTTCAACACTCCATAGCGGCCTCTAATGACCGACACCACTTGCCTGGTATACCCATATCGACCTAATGGTACCGGGTAGCAGCTATTTCTGTGAGACTGCTTGATCAGTCTTCAGTTCAGGGTCCATAACTCTCTCACCTTTGAAGCTTAGATGGCGTGAAATATCTCTTTGGAAATATTACTGAAAGGGGTAAAACTTTTATGAAAGATTCTTCTCCTAAATCTCAATGGAAGCTGGTGTAAAAGATGAATTTTTGGGGCGGAAAGTTTGGAGCTTCGAATCTAGCGGGTCACAACTTTGTCGGCTCATATCTTGCAATTTCCGGAGCATTTTAAGGTGATGTTTGATTTTTTTAGAAAGATTGAATGCATGGCTACAATATTCTTCAAGATGCCATGAGGAAATTCCCATTTCAAAATCCCTAAATCGTTTGATCTTTAAGGCATGTCGGTTTGATCCCTATTATACCCATTTTTGGCTCTTTTGCATCCAATTGATCTTTCTTTTGATTTCACCCACATTCAACACATGAAACATGAAATTATATGCAAATGCAACATATATGTACCTAAATGCAAGTTAATCAACTAAAAAATGAAATAAAAAACAATGTAAAAAAGTATCAAAAAACTAATATATCAATGACCCATACGTGAATGCCACAATGCCCAAGAGGATGAATCCGAGACTTGAACTGCAGCTGTGAAGTCGAGACATCTAAATATATACAAGCCATTCAATTTCTCACTTGCTCCAATCAGCGTCTAGTCAACTGAGAGACTAATATTAGATGACAATGAAAGTCATCTACAAAATGCAAAGAAGATAAAGTCAGTGAAGATCCTAGACGGACCTTTTTGTGTGGAAGTAGTAAATCATATGTCAGGAAGTTTAATCGTTATGGTTCCAACCTCCCAATTCTTAACCTAGTTGAGGAGGTTGTTGTTGATGCGGAGAAAGAGAGATTTCCTACTGAGGAACCCGCGGGTAGTGATGTTGCTAAAGAGGCTGATGTGAACGCGGGTGGAGTGCTGGACAAGGCTGTAGAGGTTGCGGTCCGCATAGGGGAAGTTGCAATTGTGGCAAGGAAAGAAGCCCCTAAGGGTAATGGTGATGATCCAGCTGGGGCTGAATGACTGCTTACGACTTCCTCTTTCCTTGCTTTTTAATTCTCTTTTAAAGTTCATTTGAATTTGAACATGGCTGCCTAGGAAGGCTTTCACCTGATCTTTTTAGTTATCTTCAAACTTGATTGCCTGGGGAGGCTTTTACCCGAGACTTAAGTTTGTTTAATTATTTTGAATATTTGGGTTTACGTCTTTTCTTATGTTGGATGTTTGAAGTTTGCTTTTCGCATGTTGCTTGCGTAAATTTCTTTTGGGCTGAGCCGGATTTGAGCTTTACTTAGGTGTTATATTGTTTTCTTAAGTGATATCTTAGGTATTTTTTTAGCAAAGATCCGCATATTTGGCATCAATTTTATTGTCATACAGTGACATGCTTATTCGTGAGATCTAATGTTAAATGAATGCTTGACATTTCAGTCGTTAAAAATGTTTGTCGTACGTTTTAATGCATTGTTGCGAGACAAGGCTCGGTTTTAGCGCTCACACCTTGCTGAGGGTTGCTCAGGATAATATCCAATGGGGGTGTGTGATGTATTGTATGACTAGCCAGGTCATGCAATGTAATATGCGTGGATAACTGTTTGCATTTTGAGTGTTATATTACAGAGAATATGTAATTTAGATTTTGGATGGTTTTACCAGCTTAAAACGTTTTGGGTATGGTGTGGTATACTCCCCTATATTTCTTCGGAATATTGGCAAATAGATCAGGCGAAAGCGATTAAAAACGTTGTGGGTGGTTGGTGGGACTCAGAACTTCCAAGGTGTTCCGTTGCACGGGTTGGGGTGCAGGGATGGTGTCGTCTTACTACGGGTTTGGCTTGTTAGTTGACAAGGAGCCCCTGGTTGGGGTGGACTGTAAAGGACGAATAAATTTCCCCCATTTTTTGAGAAAAATTAATAAGGGAAAGAGGGCGGGTTGGGTCGGAATATAAAGGACGAATACTTCTCCCCCATTTATTGAGAAAAATCAATAAGACAAAAAAGCGTGGGCTAGGTCAGAGTGTAAAGAACGAATACATCTCATCCATTTTTTGAGAAAAAATAATAAGGGAAACAAGGTGGTCTAGGTCGAAGTGTAAAAGACAAATACATCTCCCCCATTTTTGAGAAAAATTAATAAGGGAAAGAGGGCGGGCTGGGTTAGAGTGTAAAGGACGAATACGTCTTCCCCATTTTTTAAAAGAAAAATTAGTAAGGGAAAGATAGGGGTGCCAATTTGTGGGTCAATTGATAAATATAGTTGAACTCCCTAAACAGAGTTGCCTACGTACCCCTGAAACAGGGATCAAGCCTGGTTGTAGTTCACTGAGTTGGGTTTATAGTGTGCATAAATAAAAATTGGAAGAGAATAACTCGCTAAATCATAACAATAGAATTTCTACAAATGTTAAGCATACCATGGGTGTCTCTCCTCGTTCTTATCTGCGTCTTCCAACTTGTACACTCCCAGTTTAATAATTTTGGAAATCTTGTACGGCCCTTCCAATCTGATTCCTAGCTTTCTGGCATTCTTCTCTACCCTTGCAGGAAAATTTTCCCGCAATACCAGCTCTCCCTCAGCAAATCTTCGATGCTTGATTTTTTTATTGTAGAATCGAGCTGCAGCGTTTTTTTAGTTTTGCAGTCTTATGGTTGCCTGGTCCCTCCTTACATCGACAGTGTCGGCTATATCTATTAGCATCTGGTCATTTTGATCTGTATTCTGAGGTGCCAGTTCTCGTCTCAGGCTTGGTACTTCTTTTTCAGCTGGTATTACTGCCTTGGTACCGTACACTACTACTCCTTCTAATTCCTCAGCCCATCTTCATTTCTTTGCATCTAGTCTCTTTTTTAGCCCATCAAATATTGTTTTGTTTGCGGCCTCCACCTGGCCATTGGCTTGTGGGTAATATGGGGTTGAGTAGGTTAGATTGATTCTCATCCTTTCACAAAAATCCTTGAACTTATCTGAGGTAAACTGGAGACCGTTGTCAGTATGTATTTCGTAAAGGATCCCGTGACGACAGATAATGTCCTTCCAGATGAACGACTCCACGTTCTCGGATTTTACCTTGGCGAATGATTCGGCTTCTATCCATTTAGAAAAATTGTGGGTTAAGACAAGCAAGAAGCACTTCTGTTTTGATCTGTGCATGGGGCCTATTATGTCCATGGACCATCGCATAAAAGGATATGGTACAGTAATGGATTGCATCTCCTTAGTAGGCCGATATATCAATGGTGCATGTTTTTGGAATTTCTCACATTTCATGCCGTATTGTTTGCAATTTGTGATCATGGTTGGCCAGTAATAACCGTACCATTTGATCTTTAATGCTAGCGCCCTGCCACCTGAGTGATTTATGCATGCTCTGTCATGGGCTTCCCTTATAATCTTCTTTGTTTCATGTCCAAAGATGGACTTTAGTAGTGGGCCTCGTACGCTCCATTTGTAAAGGTTCCCGTCTAATTGGGTGTATCTTGTGCTTTTAGCTTTGAGTTTCCTTGCATCCCATTTCTTTGGTGGTAAGATCCCATCAGTAATGTATGCAAGTATCTTAATTCTTCAATCTATCTCTTCCTAGATTTCGTTTACTTCCATTGGGACCTCGTCTTCCTCGACGTCCACAGAGTCTGAATTTGCATTTTACTCCTTGATTTTCTCCTATATTAGAAGGTGGTCCTAGGTACAGAGATGTTGGGTTTATCGATGGTGTCAACTGGTATAACTCTAGTTGTTTGGGGGTCAGTAGTTGATGCAAGGGCAGCCAAGGTGTCGGCGGGTTTATTGTTCCCTCAGGAGATTTTGACCAGGTCGAACTCCACAAATTCCTTAGACATCGTTTTTACCACACTAAAGTATGTCTTCATTCAGTCGTATCCTGTTTCTTACTTGATGCTATAATTATTTGTGGCCAGATGGGAGTCGTAGTAGGCGTTGACCCATTTTTCTCCGATTACCTCTGCCAGGTGTAGTCCGGCTATCATCGCTTCATACTCGGCTTCGTTGTTTGACGCTATGAAGTTCAGCCATAATGATTGTTCAATCATCTCCCCCATTTGGGTGATCAGTCGTACCCCTACTCTTGAGCCGTGTTTAGAACTTGCTCCGTCTACATACAAGGACCACCGCGCTTCGTTTCATTTGGATGTGGTATCCATCTCAGGGGGTAATTCTATTAGGAAATCCGCCAGGACTTCGGACTTCGTGAAAATCCTACTTTTGAATTCTATGTCATGCTCGCTGAGCTCGACTGCCCATTTGGAAAGTATCCACGACTGGTTGGGACTGTGTAAGATCGTCCGCAACAGTTGATTTGAGTATACGACAATTGAATGTGATTGGAAGTAGGATCGTAACTTCCTTGCTGAGTTATCTACTGCGTGAGCTCCCTTTTCTATCGTTGGGTATCTTTTCTTCGCGTCGTATAGAATTTCGCTTAGGTATAAATTTTGTTTTTGATTGCCAAGCTCCTCGTATACAAGGATCGAGCTGATTGCATATAGCGATACTGCGATGTAGAGGAATAGAGTTTCTCCCTCTTATGGTTTTGACAAGATGGGGGTGTCATCAGATAGGTTTTGAGGTCATTGAACGCTAGCTCGCATTCCTTGTTCCAAATAAAGTTTTTATTCCCCTTGTGGAGGTTATAAAATGGCAATGGCAGGCATTTATAGGTGGACTTAGATATGAATCGAGTTAAGGTCGCTATTCGGCGCGTTAGCCTCTATACCTCTCTTGTGTTTTTGGGTGATGGCATCTTTAATAGGGCTTTGATTTTCTTGGGGTTGGCCTCAATGCCTCTATTGGTCACCAAATAGCCTAAGAATACTCTCGAGGTCACTACAAAAGTGCACTTGGCTGGGTTCAACTTCATTCCGTAAGTGTTCAATATTTGAAAATAAGTGCGTAGGTTGCCCACGTGATCATCTTCGTCGGACGACTTGACAATCATGTCATCTATATAAACCTCCATCGTTTTTCCCAATTATTCTGAAAACATTTTGTTGACCAGGCGTTAGTAGGTGACGCTTGCGTTTTTCAAGCCAAAAGGCATTACCTTGTAGCAGTAAATGCTTCTGTCTGTCGTGAAAGCTTTTTTCTCCCTATCGTCTGGGTGCATAAGTATTTGGTTGTAGCCGGAGAAAGCATCCAAGAATGAGAGTAGTTTGTAACCGGTTGTGGTTTCGACCAGCTGCTATATATTTGGCAATGGGAAACTCTCCTTGGGAGATGCTTTGTTCAGGTTGGTGAAGTCAATGCATACTCTCCATTTCCCATTCTTTTTCTTGACCACTACAAGGTTTTCCAGCCACTCTGGGTATTTTACCTTGGTGGTTGATCCTGCATCCAATAGCCTTCCACCTCGTCTCGGACTGCCTGAGCATGTACGGCGCCTAGCTTGCGCTTTTTTTGCTTAACTGGTTTATAAATCGGGTCGGCGTTCAGTTCATGAAACATAATATCTAAACTTATTTCAGGCATATCTGTCATGTTCCAGGTAAAGGTGTGTTTGTTTTTGTTGCCTGGCTTCCCTGCTGGGGCTGGTCCCCCAATCTGTAATTCTATAAAGCCCTCTCTATGAGCTTGAGTTCAGCCAGGCAACAGGCTCGGATCGACTTTTGACTTCCTTTGATCGTTTTAATCCCCTCTTTAATAGGGAACTTAACGCATTGGTGATAAGTGGAGGGTACCACTTTCATTGCGTTTATCCAGGGTATTCCTAGGATTGCGTTGTATACCGCTAGTATGTCTGTTACCGTGAATTCGATCATTCTTGACACTCCTACTACATGCATAAGAAATTTGATCATTCCAATCTTCATGGAGGTCTCTCTGGTGAAACCGGTTAGTAGCGTAAGAGGTCTTTCTATCCGAAACAGGTCTATATCCATTTTTGTTAAGGTTTCCTTGAAAATTAATTCCACAAAACTCCCATTATCTTTGAGTATTCTTGCGATCACATATTCCTCTAAGATAAGGTCAAAAACCAGTGGGTCGACATGAGGGATGTCAAGCCCGACAATATCCATCTCATCGAAAAGGATAGGCTCTCCCGCCTCCCGGGGCTTGGTTTCCCATTTTTACACGAAAACCGCTCTTCGCCCGTACGCTTTAATTGCCGTGACCGAATTAAGACCAGATGGATGGTTCTCCATGATCATGTTAAACGTCTTCTTGAATGGTGGGGTCGGAGCCATCTGAGGTAGTTCATCCTGAGTTTGTTTCGGAGGGTTTGTTTCTTCGCTCTGCTCATCTATTCCTGGGTGGGAACCTGCTTCCTTTTCCTTGCTGGGATCTATGAAACAGTAAACTAAAAGAGAAGATTAAAGCTTAAAATGAAAATAGAGATGCACAAACTAAACAACAACCTAAAGCAAGCAAGAAATCAAAGGAAAAACAGAAGATTTACTTAAAACTCAAAAGAAATCTTGTTTTTACACCAAGAACATGAAGAACAACAAAAG
>OVBE01002280.1:0-31407 GCA_900406425.1 Iberis pinnata | reverse complement strand
TATATATATATATATATATATATATATATATAATATTATGAATTTTCATTAAATGGTAATTATTAAATATATAAAAATAAGTTATTATTGTCAGTGTTTTTTTATTATAAAGTTAAAAAATAGCTTACAAAAAAAAACTAAAGTTCAAAAGATCAGATAAATCGATGAAAGGCACCAAAAATATATATAATTTTTTTAGTTATATGAGTGTATATATAATTGTAGTTTATATCAAGAGGAATTCTCAAAAATAGCACAAAAGTTTAAGATTATTCCAAAAATACCACACACTCCCAAAAGTTCCAAAAATATCACAATTGTTTCCAAAAATACCATACAAATGTTTTTGTTCCAAAAATACCACAAATTTAAAATAGCTTTAAAATTTATAATTTGAATTCAAAAACTCCAAAACCAAACTCTACCCCCTTCAAAACTAAACCCTAAACTCTATTTAGTGAATCCAAACCCAAAATTTTAAATTATAAACCCTTTAAATTTCATTTTTATTTTTGTGGTATTTTTAGAACATTTGGGAGTATGTGGTATTTATGGAACTTTTGGAAGTGTGTGGTATTTTTGGAATTTTAACTTCTTTTGATGGTATTTCAAGGAATTACTCTTATATCAATTTATGAAAAGTTATAAACTTTTTATTCTATTTACGATTAATGTTTATATTATATCTATGAAAATAACTCAAATAATTTATATATTAAATCTAAAATTATATCTTATTATTTTAATTCGGTCGATTTTTTAAAATTGAACATCCATATATCTACCATCCATTATGCTTAACTAAGCATGGATCTTTAAAATATCATTATTATTATTTTTGGACATAGTTTAAAATGTTATTATAAAGGAAACTATCGCTCTTGATCGGGTAATGATGATATTATTTTCCTTTCTTCTCTTTATATGCACTCCTGGATTTTTCTTATAACCTTTTGTAAATCTCTCCAACTGAGAATCATGATAATTTTTTACTACTATATATCTTTATATAAAAAACAATATACTATTTAACTATTTATCAGGCCACCTTGTTTGAATATACAAGTTGCGTAAGCATCTTTTCTGCCATTCATACAGATTTAACAACAAATTTTGTCTTTTTAGTGGACAACAATAGAATCGCCAAAATAGCAAAATAAAATAGTTATATATACTCTAGTTTCGTGACAAAAAAATATACTCTTGTTTCATTTTATTTAAATTTTAAGATAGATTTATACGTATTAAAACTACAAATTTAATAATAACATCATTAACAAAAAAAATTTACATACAACAATTAGTCATACTAAATAAAAGTAAATTTTTATTTTACATTAAAAATAGGGTTACAAAATGTAAAACAACATTTTTTTTCTAAAACATCATTTAAGTTTAAAGTAGGGGTGAGCAAAAAACCTAACACTCGAAATCCAAATCCGAACCCAATAAAAAATACCCAAACTGAAAGTATAAAATATCTGAATGGATATTGTTTTCTAGAAGTTTGGATACCCGAACCCGAACGGGTATTATCCAAAATCCAAAAAATCCGAATGGATATATGAACTTATGACTATTTTATAAAAGATGTAGTTATGTATAAGTTTGTTATCATATAGATATATAATATTTGTGGAGAAATTGATTTTATATATTAAGTTGTAATTTATTGAAGCGTTGAACTTTTTGAAAGCTTATATATTTATTTATACTCTAAATTTTATAATTAAGTTGAATTAGTATAAGAAAATGTATTGTGTAGTACTGTATAATAATTTAAATTGGGCTGGCTGCGTATTTCCCCCTGTAGTATACCGACTAAACGTATTTTAACATGAATTTTTTGCCTCATTACAATTTAACATGAACTCTTTAAAACTATTCTAAACATCACGAACTAATTTTTTTCCTCATCGTTCCCCCTAATAAATTAAACTCCTAAATCGCGTTTTAAAATAACAAATTGCGATTACTTATTAGCGTTTAGGCTTAATCCGGGTATTATACCCTTAACCCAATTTGAACCCTCTCCACCTAACAGAAGGTTTACAACACTCCATAAATCTCAAGCTATTATTGTCAATCTTTAAAAATTGATTTGGGGAAAATTTGTAGATTAGGGTTCTTCATATGAAAATGAGTTGTTTTTCAGTCACTTTTGGATCAATCGCTTGGCAATGAGATGATAAAGTCAAACATTAAGAAAGTTGGTGTGATTGTTGTCACTGTTGGATCAATCGCTTGGCTTTGGGGAAAGTTCAATTGATGTGTGTTCAATAATTCATCCACTTCGAGATTAAATCGATCCACTGGATCTTCGTACTCTTCTGTTTTCTTATTCCTTCTCGGAGAATTAGCTTCATCGACCTCCTCATCACTTCCACAGTCCTCTTCACCACTTCCAGAATTCTCCTCATATGTGACGCTCTCCGAACCGTCACTGTCTGGCCCTTTACTATAAGAACCAACCCTAAACTCCTCTTCGTTGTTGAAAACCAAAAATTTATAGAGATGCTTACCTCATTTTTTGTTAGATAATCTTCAATCTTCACACGAAGAGAAGAACACCCAACTCGATTTGAAATCCTCTACCTTTTAAAGAACACTAATCTTACCAAAATTCTTCAAAATCGTCGTTTGAATATCGAGTTCTTATTTTTTTAGTTTAAGAGTTGTAAACCTTCTGTTAGCCGAAGAGGGTTTGAATTGGGTTAAGGGTATAATACCCGGATTAAGCCTAAACGCTAATAAGTAATCGCAGTTTGTTATTTTAAAACGCGATTTAGGAGTTTAATTTATTAGGGGGAACGATGAGGAAAAAAAATAGTTCGTGATGTTTAGAATAGTTTTAAAGAGTTCATGTTAAATTGTAATGAGGCAAAAAATTCATGTTAAAATACGTTTAGTCGGTATACTACAGGGGAAAATACGCAGCCAGCCCATTTAAATTTCAATGAATAAATAAATTCAAATGAAAAAACAAAAAAATTGTAATTAAACTAATTTTTAATTGGTTTAAAACTAATTAAAATTTTAATTCGATTCAAATTATAATAATTTTATGTTGGTTTGGTATGATTTTTTATTTTTAAAAGTTTGGATATCTGATCCCGATCCGAATCCGAAGCTAAAATACCCGATCCCGATCGAAACTATAATATAGTCGAACGGATTATAGACCTCTTACTCGAAAAACCCAAAAATTCGAAAAACTCGATGCAAACACGAATGGGTAACGGAATGTCCACGCCTAGTTTAAAGTAATACTGAAAGAGCATAATTTTGGTCTGTAATAATAAATTTAATGTATAACCACGATACATGTTAGTTGATCAAATTTCAACGAAAGTAAAACTTTTTTGAATTGCATTTTATCGCATAAAATATGTAAGCTTAAATTGTGCTTAGAAAAAGTTACTAATCAACATTTGAATGAAGTCTACCCGCCGTACCCGGTATCAATCATAATTCACACATTACATTAACAAAATGTAATAAATATATTTCTTACACAAATGTTTTTATGTAGTAACAGTGATGGTTTAAGTAGGACTGGCGCAAAATTACTATGAATTCTGAAGGAAAACATAATTTTTATATTTAATTTATAAAAAATTATTAAGTAACACTAATAACGTTTATGCAATAGATTTCAACCACTAAATTTATTCAAAAAATTTTAAATATGTATATTTATAAGCTTTTTAATTAATATTTAAAAATTATATATCTATTTTTTCTTTTCGAAAAAAACAGAGCCATAAATCAATATAACAGGGACTCGGGGACGTTGCACTTACCACCCTCTTTATGAGCCGGCCTGGGCTTAAGCGAGCTTGTGTTTTCTCCTACAATTTGAACATTGAAACAGGGAATGATTTAAGCAGATGCAAATTTATATATTGAAGTAATAGTTTACAAATTGTTACTTGTAAAGCAAGAGTTCACAATAAAGCTATTCTTGACATAATATCCTTATGAAACAGATGGGAACAGCAAGTGCGTTGGACACACTTTGTGGGCAATCGTACGGAGCAAAGAAGTACAGAATGTTAGGAATACAAATGCAGAGAGCAATGTTTGTTCTTACACTATGCTCTGTTCCTCTCTCCATCATTTGGTTTAAAACAGAACACCTTCTTGTGTTCTTCGGGCAAGACAGATCCATTGCTACATTGGCTGGCTCGTACGCTAGATTCATGATCCCAAGTATCTTCGCCTACGGTCTACTTCAATGCTTCAACAGGTTTTTGCAGGCCCAAAACAATGTGTTTCCTGTGATGTTTTGCTCTGGAGTCACCACTTGTCTTCATGTGATACTTTGTTGGGTCTTGGTTTTTAAATCTGGTTTAGGTTTTAGAGGAGCTGCTCTTGCTAATTCCATCTCTTATTGGCTTAATGTCATTCTCTTGTTCTGTTACGTCAAGTTATCGCCTTCTTGCTCACTGACTTGGACTGGTTTCTCTAAAGAGGCTTTGTGTGATATCATCCCTTTTATCAGACTAGCTATTCCTTCTGCACTTATGGTTTGGTAAGTAAATTATATTTCTTCTGTTTTATTATAATTGAGGTTCTTAACAAAAAATTAATTGCATTTGATGTTTTTATATTTTGCGGTATGTTTTTTATTGGTTGAATTGATTTTTAGTTAATGATGTATTTATTTAAATAAGAAAATTATATAAAAATTTGTAGTTTCTAAATTTGTGTTCATTTAATGGAGGGAGTATATACATACGGCTCGGTTACATGGATCTTTTTAACTAACAATCTTGTAATGTATTTGGAGGACAGCTTAGAGATGTGGTCCTTTGAGCTTCTAGTTCTCTTATCAGGACTTCTTCCAAACCCGGTTCTAGAAACTTCTGTTCTCTCAATCTGGTAAGAACAAAACATATAAACAATAAGACGTAAAGCAGTTGTTGATTGGAAGTGAATGTGCAGCCTTAACACATCCGGAACAGTTTGGATGATCCCATTTGGTCTCAGTGGTGCGGCTAGGTAAACATATATACAAACCATATCATTATATAGAGTAATGTGAATATATACTTATAAAATCGGTTGTGCAGCACGAGAGTATCGAACGAGCTAGGAGCGGGTAATCCGAAAGTAGCAAAGCTGGCGGTGCGGGTGGTGATGAGCATTGCAATTGTAGAAAGTATAGTGATAGGATCAGTTTTGATATTGATAAGGAATATATGGGGGATGGCTTACAGTAACGAACCACAAGTAGTCACTTATGTAGCCTTGATGATGCCAATTATCGCCTTAGGAAACTTTCTAGACAGTCTTCAATGCGTTCTCTCAGGTTTTGTTTCTTACTTTCTTGGCTTGCAAGTAAAGAATCTTGAAAAACTTGGTTTATGTGTTGGTTTAGGAGTTGCAAGAGGATGTGGATGGCAGAAGATAGGAGCATTCATAAATCTTGGATCATATTATCTTGTGGGAGTTCCTTGTGGCTTGTTACTTGGTTTTCACTTTCACATTGGTGGTCGGGTAATCTAAATTTAAACTTATTATTATTATTACTTCTTAGTTAACTGATTAAACATATAATGAATACAAGGGGCTTTGGTTTGGAATCATATGTGCACTCGTTGTTCAAGTCTTATGTCTTTCACTCGTCACTATCTTTACAAATTGGGATGAAGAGGTAAAAAACAAAAAAAAAGATTGTTTGTGTGTTTATACGTGTGTGTATATGTGATGTTTTTGTTTATTATTAATGGATAGGCCAAGAAAGCTATATACAGAGTTGAGTCTTGTTCAGCTGAAGACGAAATTCTTGTATTTTGAACATTGTTTATTTTTCTCTAATATCATGATCGATCAAGCTATTTATTTAATGAACTCTGATTTTTCATAGAGAAAGAAATTAATGGAACATAAAACAGAATTGAGAAGATATATCATTGATAATTTTCAATCCTTGAAAAAGCACAAGTCAATCGTGCCTTGGAGGAGCTGTAGCTGTTGTACCTGCAACAAAACAATCCACGATAAGAGAGTTGTTAATTTGTTGATCATACATAAGATATTAAAGGCTAACCGCACCGCTTTCACCAGTAGGTTCTTGAGTCTCCTCTGGTTGAATTTGAGAAGTTTTTAGCTGCTCTTGAGTGAGCTTGAGGTAATCCTCGGTTGTGTAAGCTTTTGGTGTTTGAGCATCATCTGCTTATTTTAAATTATATAATCTTAAACTTAGCTTCACTACTAAGGAGAATGAGGATAGTACTACAACTACTCACTGGGATCTTCAGTGGTAGGAGAAACTGATGGTGGTGGAGGAGGGTTGTATGAATTTGGAGATGAGATATCATCGAGTCCAATTTCACGCTCAAGGGTACTTTTGAAATCTCTTGAAACATCCTATAACAACGCATGTAAGTGATCAAAAACATACAAAACAACCTCAATTTACGAAAATAAACCTGCAGCTCTCTAATCGTAGGTTGAAATGCACGCAGGGTTTTTCCAAGATTCCGAGCAACCTGCACAACAGATTAGTGCAAGTGAAATCTTCTTCAAAGATCCACAACAAATGTTACAAAGACTCAGAGTATAAGTTGCTTAAACCTCAGCAAGGCCTTTAGGACCAAAGACTAACAAAGCAACAACACCTATAACCAATGCCTCAGGTGCTCCAACACCAAACAAAGACGCACGTATCATCTTACATCTTCTCTTCTTCTCTGTACACAATTATACATTTTTACAATTCCAAGCAGTTTATTATGGTACAAAATTAGAGAAATCCGCACCTGGGTTTGAAGATTTGGGCGAGATTGAGATGCCCAGATGCTTAAGACCAATGTAGGGAGAGAATCGAGATGAACCCAGAACAGAAAACCATGAGGAGAGATAAGGTCTCGAAGGTTTATAGCAAGATTGTAGAGGAATAAGATGAGATTTTGTAATCGAAGAAGAAGCTACAATCTGAAAGGCCATAACTCCACTCCCTTTGCCTTCATAAAAATCTTTAAATTGATTCTTCTGAATCGGAAAGTCGCAAACACATCAATCTTGTTTTTTGTTTTTTGTTGCAAGACGAATAGGCCTTCTATAGTTGTTGGGCCAAATTCCAAAATATTTTAAATCTGTCTCGTTTATCTTTACATCTTACTTACAACTAGACCCAATTTTCTTTCTTGTAACTTTGAGTTATCTTGCAAAAACCAAAATTGGTTTTTTCGCCGCAATTAAGTTTTCCAATTAACTAGATTTTTTTGTCTGGGGGCGCTGACTATCTTTACTATTAAATTTGAAATACATTTGTCAAAATAAGATAGATATTTACAAAAATAGTCATTGGTATAAAACATTTATTTTTAAAGGAAGGACAAAACCGATCAAAATTTAAGTTTTGACTTAAAGGTCATTGGTTCGAAATTCTAATATGTAAGTTTTAATTACAAAGAAATCACACAATTCACATTTTAACACGTGGACCTTATTTACCCGATTCAATCGATCCTTTAAAAAAAAATTAAATTAAGTTCGTGGGTTCGATTATTTAAATGTGCATTTTGTATGTTTTTGAATATTGCAATTATTATTGTTACCTAAGATAAAATTTTACAATTGAAGATCGGATTAGTTAAGGAATATTTTAAAAATATTCATTTTCTTAACAAGAAAATCTAAAAACTCTAATCGAAGTTTATATTACATTTTACTATATATATATAGGGTATACTCTAAAAAATTATATTAACACACTATAATCCAATTGGGTTTTTATTTTTCATTTCCGGCTAGTGTTCTTATTTTTGTATTTTGCATTTTGATATTGCTAAATTGTTTGTTTTATTTCTTACGATTATAGTTAAATCTCATAATAACTCTTTTTTTTTTGTTCACTAGTTGAGTACAAAGGACAATGCCTTCACCGTTGATTAATAAGTCAAAAGAGATCATCAATGAAGAACGAACGGTGAATATTTTAGAGCATGTTTACGCTTTTTAAATGTAATTAGTATTTTATGTAACAAATGTTTTTCATTTTCTAATATTTATTTAATATAAATCTGATTTTAGATGATGGAAACACACCAATGAAAAACAATGACAAAGACATCATCATCGAAGAATCAAAGGTATAATTGTTTTATATTAATTATTTTTTATTTAAATAGTAAATATAGCACTTTAATGGATTATAGATCAATAATCATGCTCTATTTGATGTCATTATAATGGAAGATCTTTCACATTATTCGAGGTATTATATTACAATGCATCATGTTATTTTAATATCTAAAGGAAAACTATATTTCACTTATATGATCTTTACTATAAATAATGAAGCCAAAAAGAAAGTCCATTGTCACAATCGATCAACTAGAGCTTCTATCTAAAGTGAAGATAGCGGTTAAGTGTGCAAAGAAAGAAAATGATGCATATTACAAAGGTGTAGTTTATCAAATGAAGCAATATATGGAAGTTTATGAAAGAACTAGGGAACTTGAGCTCAGAATCGCTAAAAGGGATGGGAAGATTTTTTTGCTTCATCATATGGTTGGTTTTGATGATTTTGACATAAGCAAGGAATTGGATCACCAAGAAAAGAAAAAAGAAGTTGTTGAAGATCTACTAAGAAAGATTGTTCTTCCTATTGTTAATTACGACAAGATGGAAGTTCCTACAATCAATTGAAGATCAGCTTTGGTTTTTTAATTAATTTTTTTATTTTAATAAGTTTATGCTTTATTTATTTGAATTCGAACTATGTTTTATTTTGAAATAAATTTTTAGCTTTATCTAAATATGTTATTAAACCAATAAATAATGATATTTTACTTAATATTTATTGTTTCATTCGTAAAATGGTTAAAAAATATTTATAAGTGTGCACCTTCATATTGGTTTGGAGTTAACACATTCAAATTTGATTATATATTTTCATAGGATTAAAATAAAATTTGTTATTTAATATTTTTCTAATATAACATAAAAAAATGTTAGGAATTTATATTATTAAATACATTAGTAACACATTTGAAATATAACGTGATCTATTTCCTTTAAAAATGGTTTTAGGTTATACACAAAATAATCCATATTTGCAAAAGATTTTTACAGAATAATATTTTATTGGCTATGTCGTTATAATCCCAAATTTATAAGAAAATTTTACAATTAGTGATTTTGTTAATAGTAAAGATACCTAACTAATTGGCATATTTAATAATATGCCATCTTTAGCTAATATCATTAACTAATTATATAATATAAGCAGTTCGAAATATTCTGGAAAACAAGTTTTGGAATACACATCGAATATTCCTTAAGATACGATTTTTAAGGAAATTTAAACAATTATTGTTACATTTTTAATGGTTACAAGAAGATTTTGTGGTAAATGTAGTTATTATTGTTACATTTTTAAGAAAATTTAAACAATTAGTTATTATGAGCTTTGAATAAAATATTACTTGGCGTTGTTACATATATATGCCATCTTTGGTTGATATTGTTAAGTAAGTATATTAGTTAATTGCAGTTCGAAATATTTACTTTCACCTAAGATATATATTACCAAATTAATAGTTACCTATTTAGTCGTCCATATTATTAAAGAATTAGTTAATTCGATAATTCAATAAAATCTGGTATAAGATATTATTTCATTAAACCAAATCTTACAGATATTTAAATAATTGTTTACAGAATCACGAACTCAAAGACATTATTGTAACAACTATTATAGAATCCTTAAATACATTTTAATTAAATAATTAATTTAAATTTATTTTTCCAACTAATATATACAGACATCGAGGGAAATCACATAATCATTCACAAATTTGTTTTTGCTTCTTCACTGAACAAACGTATAGATTTTGAGATTATTGATAAAACGATTGCTAAATTTTTTGGTTTCTCATCTCTTTAAGTCTTTAAGCCATTCAAAACTTCATGGAAGGTATCAGTCAAAATCATCCATTTGTGGAGATCTAATAGTTTAAGAGGTCCTCCTAGGGCTATCGAAATGATTTTGCCTGATGAAGAGGTAATATGGTTTTCTATACGTCCCTATTGTTTTACGAACTCTTGACTTTCTATATCTTAACATATGAAATTTTTTCTAGGGAAACAAGATTCAAGCTACATTAAAACGTGAATTTGTCGCACAATTTGAGGCTACATTGCGATTTGGAATGTGGATCACTATTGAGAATTTTAAGCTTTGGGAGAATTCTGGTCAATATAGAACCACTGATAACGAATTCAGAATGAATTTTCTATATTCTATTATTGTATTAGCTTCAAACCATATCAATGCAAATGATGATTATTTTTCTCATTTGCAAAATATGATAGCATACTAGGAGGGAGTCTAAATGATTCATTCCTGATTGGTTAGTACTATCTTCCTAAAATTTATTCAAATTCATTTTTTTATGAACATTTCCTAACATTCATATAAATTAAATTTTGACTAAACGTTGTATCCAGAGATGTCATAGGGCAAGTGATTAATATGAGTAGTCTTGAAACCATTAATATTGCTAATGACAAGACAAAGAACAAGATTAATTTTGAGATGCGTAATCAAAAGTATTTTTGATTTGTTTGTACTATTATTATTTGTTAATTGTGTATATAATTTACAAGCTCATATGTTTATTAATATCTTTTGTGTTTCAGTGATGAACGTCTATCGTGCACTTTGTGGGAACGCTATGCAGATGAATTATTTAGACCATCGCAAGAGAATGAAGGGCAAAGCTTGCTAATTGTTTTTCGATTTTCAAAAATCAAAAACAAGAGAAGTTGTATTCTAATTTTTCACTAAAATTCAAATATTGTTATTTTTGTTATAATGTGTGATATATAATTTATGTAAACTTTTACAGATGTATACAACATATCCAATGCTTTTGCATCAGAGCTTATTATCAATCCTAAATATGGAGAAGTTTTGGATTTTATTCGTGAGTAAGTATAAAAATTATAGTAGTTAGCTCTTTTTTATATATTATTAATAAATAATGTTTGATATTTGGGAATAATAGTTATTTGACATTTATAATCAAAAAGGTTACCCGAAGATGGTTTGGCTCTAACCTTATTGGAGAGCAAACCAAAAAATGAGAAGAAGTCTGTTACAACCTTCAACGAGGATGAGTTAGAGAGGAAAACCATTATTGAACTTAAGAAGACAACTGAAGTATATTCTAAATAAAGATATTACGATTTCGCAGCTATGTATATAATATTAGATTTTATTATTAATTAAATAAGATTAATTGGAAAAAATCTAGATATGCAAGGTTAAGACTATGTGCACCATTTTGAAGATTAATACTGATTAGGCTTGGTATTACATTGCATGCAATCCATGTAATAAGAAAGTGGAAGATGACATGATTTGTGTCGATGAAAAAAACAAGATGAAAAAAAAAATTTCAAGTGTCTAGAATGCGATAGTTGGGTTACTAATGTTGGCGCAAGGTTTGTGTTATTATTTTTGTACGTTTTAAGAAATTGGAAAATTTAGCACGCTTGAAATATTCTAATTGTTTTATTCACATTTATTCACTTGCCCTAAGATACAAATTACACGTATATGTTATGGATCAAACAAGTGAGCTGAAATGCTTATTGTTTGATTCGGTTGTTGCTGAGATCATTGGTCATTCGGCTACTTCTCTTTTGAATGGAAGGTTTGGTGAGGTAAACTCTTATTATACGAAGCTATAAGATTTAAAACTCCATGTTCTATACTGATTTCTTTGTAGTCTCATTATTATAAAATTTTAGATCGACGATCCTGAAAATCTGCATGTACCAATAAAGAATCTGGTTGGAAAACCCTTTTATTTTGTTGTAAACATTAAGTCAGACAATGTGTTTCGTGATTACGATACATTTAAAGTATGAAACTTCCTCAGCATCAGAAAGTCAACCTTTGTTACCTTACGATGAACATGTTATTCTTTTTTTCTTATTCACCCTTTAAATTATATTTACCCGCAATTATTACTAAAAAGTTATATTAATTTGTATTTTATTTAATTTTATAGATGAGATTAATGGTTACTAATAGCCAAAGATCTATGAAATATCCATGTCGAGTTTGCAAACTCCAATTTCGAAAAGAAGGTCAAAAACGATAGATGATCAGGAAGATGAATCATCTTCTACTAAGAAGCAGTGTTCAAGAGCAGTTATGCTTTTAGATGTGAAGATGTGAAAGAGAAGGTCTCTTGTGTGGAGAAGAATGATGTCGATACTCCTAAATCAGAATAATTTATTTTGATTAGAGTGTGTTGGCGAATTTTTAAACATTTTGGATGTTTACTTCTTTTATCAGTTTTGGTTTATCGTTTATCATTTTCTGTTTGGAACAATATTTATTGGTAATAATCATTTTTAGTATAACTAAATTATTTGATTGTTATATTATATTTTATATAATATAACATTTGAAACAATAATCATATAAATGTTAATTTATCTATTATTGTTATATATGTATATTTATATACATCTTTGGTTTAGGAATATTAACGGTAATTATTTTTTTTTAATTTTCATATTATGTAAATTAATAGATGTTTTGTATGGTGACTAAAACAAAACATGTCTATAAGACATGACTAATATATATATATATATATATATATATATATATATATATTATTTAATAGTTAATAAAAGTATGTATTACATATTTGAAATTGAGTTTAATTTATTTATATTAAAGATTCAATTGATTTTAAATAATATGATGCATTATATAAATTTCAACTAACATATATTTGAGTTTGTATATCAATAATTTTTTCGATACTATAAATTATAACAATAATATTTGTTCTAAAAATTATAGTAAAAATTATATAATTAAAATTCATTATAAATATAGGTTAACATTTATTGATTTCGATACTATAAACTATAACAATAATAGAAATATCTCAACAAAATTCTAACTAATTAATACATGTTTCCCTATATTGTATCAACTATAGATTGTTTTCCTATATAGTTTACATATTCCAATTTGGATATATATTTTATTTTCAACTTCTATTAATTATTTACCTTCAACAAACATATCTATATTCACGAATTAATCAAAATTGTATAATGACGGGAATTTGAAATTTTTGGACCTTAACATTAACGAGTTATTAGTTCATAAATCGTTAATATTACGATTTCTAATATGGTTGAGACTTTATACATGCGCATGATTAAGCAATTTCTTCGTAATGGTGGAAATAATGAAAACAACAATCAAGACAATCAAACGGATTCATCTATCAAATCGGGAGGATATATTCAGAATTCATCGAATAAATACAAATGGAACAATTTTAAGTTATTCACTCTAAACCCCATAAAAATTATGTATCTTTCTAATACAACACGAATATGAATTGTTAGCTAATCTTATCAGGTTCGTTTAAACAAAATCAATTATCCCTTTTAGAATTACTTTGCACTTATTCGAATTAAATTCAATTAGTTATAACATATTAGTTACATAATATATTAAAATAACTTAAATAATAAAATTATTTAATTCTATCTTCAATAATAAAAATAACTTCAATAATAAAATTATTCAATATTTAATATAAAAAAATGTGTTTAACTTCCATACATTAAACATTAATTTAAAAAATCAATACCACACTCTCTATAGTTAGTTTCATACGGATTGGTGTGGCTGAATTCATTATCAACTTCAAGCTTTCGCTCTTGAAGATTAGTCAATTCAATTTCGATATTGAAGTTAGGATCTCCTTGAATCCTTTGTAAAATAGATATCACAGAATATATCCTTGTTTTTCTATCATCGACTTCATGTCGATCCTCCAAAACTTCTATATGAATCTACATCATCTTCATGACATTTCTCTACTTTCTCCATCTAGACATACGAACAATCATCGTAGGATCTTCTTCTATGTCTTCGTATTGATCAAACTTCATCCTTGAATCCATTACACAAACGAAAATGAAACGTTTTTTTCTTGTTTAAGTTATAGAGTATCTACAACGATAATGAAACGATATCATATATATAAGGTTCAATAAACTGTTTCGAATCGTCTCAAATTCTATGTCTGTGTCGTTTCATATGCATGTGTCATTTCATATGCAACTCGGATCATGTCGTTTTGATTTACTCATCGAAATAAATTATTAAACCATTAATTAAAATAATATAATCACATATTTCAAACTTATTATATCGATGATTGCAAAAGTAAAATATTATTGGTTAGACTACCTAGAAAATATAATCTAATAAAATATCTTATCCATAAGCTAAAATTATATATTCCAAAATACGATAAACGTTAGTTAACTTAATACGACTATCCGATTATTAGTAACGAAAGTAGTTTATGTAATATGTGGATATATTTTAGAATATAAATTAAAACTGTGCATCCAAAATGGCTACATAAATTCGGCTACATAAACTTGAATTCGGCTACATAAACATTCATCAATAAGAAATAAATTATAAATCCAACTACCATATCAAATGTGGCGACTCTTCCAATAAGTGTTAGTAACAAAGATGTTGTTGAAAATATAAAACGAAAAACTAACAATCAAATAGAAGGCAATACAATCAAAAATGGAAGGTAATACGAATATTATTTGTTTACGGATTTCAAACATTATATTTATAAACGATTGATGTATCAATATATGTTAATTCAATATTTGATTTTTTCAGGTGAGGAAATGATATATTTAAGTGCTGATAGTATAGACCACGTGGACATGAAAGCAATCGAGAATCCTATCTTTACTACAGAATTTTTAAACAGTATTAATCTCCCTGGATTGTCGCGACATATTCTACGTCTCAAAATAGAAGCTCCGGTGATGTTACTAAGAAATATTGATCCTAAAGGGGGTTTTTGCAATGAGACTAGATTACAGATAACACAAATGGCTAATCATGTTGTAGAAGCAATGATTATAACTGGAGACAAGGTTGGTCATCGAGTTCTAATTCCTAAACTTGTTATAACACCAACTGATCCTAGGTTGCCATTTAAAATGCGTCGAAGATAATTTCCATTGTATGTTGCTTTCGCCATGACTATAAACAAAAGTCAAGGCCAGTCACTAAAACAAGTTGGGATTTACCTTCCTAAACCAGTTTTCTCTCATGGACCATTATATGTCACTTTATCTAGGGTTACTTCTATAAAAGGGTTAAAAATTCTAATTTTGGACAAAGATGGCAAACCTCAAAAGCAAACTATGAACGTGGTATTCAAAGAAGTTTTTCAGAATTTAGGAGATTGAGATGTTAACTAGGATGTGAATCCGAAAGGTAATTTATATTACCTTCTATTTGATTGTTAGTTTTTCGTTTTATATTTTCAACAACATCTCTGTTACTAACACTTATTGGAAGAGTCGCCACATTTGATATGGTAGCTGGATTTATAATTTATTTATTATTGATGAACGTTTATGTAGCCGAATTCAAGTTTATGTAGCCGAATTTATGTAGCCATTTTGGATTAATAGTTTTAATTTATATTCTAACATCTATCCACATATTAAATAAACTACTTTCGTTACTAATAATCGGATAGTCGTATTATGTTAAATAACGTTTATCGTATAATGTATTTTGGAATATATAATTTTAGCTTGTGGAATAAGATATTTTGTTAGATTATATTTTTTAGGTAGTCTAATCAATAATATTTTACTTTTGAAATGATCGATATAATAAGTTTGAAATATGTGATTATATTATTTTAATTAATGATTTAATAATTTATTTCGATGAGTAAATTGAAACGACATGATCCGACTTGCATATGAAACGACACATGCATATGAAACGACACAGACATAGAATTTGAAACGATTCGAAACAGTTTATTGAACCTTATATATAGGATATCATTTCATTATCGTTGTAGATACTCTATAACTTAAACAAGAAAAAACGTTTCATTTTCGTTTGTGTAATGGATCAAGGATGAAGTTTGATCAATACGAAGACATAGAAGAAGATCCTACGAAGATTTTCTGTATGTCTGAATGGAGGAATTACAAAAATGTCATGAAGATGATGAAGATTCAGATAGAAGTTTTGGAGGATCGACATGAAGTCGATGTTAGAAAAACAAGAATAGATTCTGTGATATCTATTTTGCAAAGGATTCAAGGAGATCCTAACTTCAATATCGAAACTGAATTGACTAATCTCCAAGAACGAAAGCTTGAAGTTGATAATGAATTCAGCCACACCAATCCGTATTAAACTAACTATAGAGAGTGTGGTATTGATTTTTTAAATTAATGTTTAATGTATGGAAGTTAAACACATTTGTTTTTATTAAATATTGAATAATTTTATTATTGAAGTTATTTTTATTATTGAATATATAATTAAATAATTTTATTATTTAAGTTATTTTAATATATTATGTAACTAATTTGTTATAACTAATTGAATCTAATTCGAATAAGTGCAAAGTAATTCTAAAAGGGATAATTGATTTTGTTTAAACGAACCTGATAAGATTAGCTAACAATTCATATTCGTGTTGTATTAGAAAGATACATAATTTTTATGGGGTTTAGAGTGAATAACTTAAAATTGTTCCATTTGTATTTATTCAAATTTATGTTTAAATAAAACTTACAAATTAGTTACTTTAAGTTGAAAATTTTATATTTTAAAATTAGTTATATCTTACATTTAAATAACTTAAAACTGTTCCATAACTTAAAAATTAATTACTTTAAATCGAAAATTTTATATTTTAAAATCAGTTACATCTTTTAATGGTAAATAGTGTCAATTCTTGAAAATATGTAAAAAGTGATGACAATTTAATGTATTGTCATATATGTGTAAGAATGTGTTTTACAAAGCTAATGTATTGTCAAATTTGTGTAAGAATGCGTTTCCAAAGTTAAATTTAAACCACATGTAAGTCACGAATTTAAAATTCAAATTCTTGTCTTTCGATTTGTTTTCTATAAATAGGTAGGAGTGTAACTTTCATAAGTGTAAACTTCATCAAATAGTTTTTTGTTTAAACTTCTTTTCAAAGATCTATAGAGAATGAGTTCATCCATAACAAATGCTTCATCAAATAGTTTTTGTTTAAACTTCTTTTAAAAGATCTATAGAGAATGAGTTCATCCATAACAATTGCTTCATCTTTTGTGTCAAGGAGGAGTCCAATTTCCCAAGCAACACAAAATTAGCAAATCACTCTCATTGTCATGGATCAAGAGGTTATATAAAACTATTGTTTTTCTACTTAATAATGTTTTAAAAATGTTTTATATATACATATTATAACAATTTGTGTATAATTTGTGTTATAGGGAAATCAAATTTCATTTATCATTGGAATTCATACAAGATTGAAGAAACTTATACTTTCTTTTTGTGAAAAGAAAAACATGGATTACGACACTGTTCGTTTTCTTTATGATGAGAATCGTATAAACCCGAATGCAACTCCTCAATCGGTTTATATCTCACTTCTATTTTTTTATATATTTTTTTGTATAAATATTTTAATTAATCATAATTTTTTTAGCTATCCATGGAAGAAGAAGATGAGATCTATGCAGCAATTGAGCAAATTGGTGGCGGTTTCTATGCATTTTGATTATCTTGTGTTTTAAAATTCCAAACTATGTATGTCAAGGTTGTTATATTTTAATTAATGTTATTAATGATAGTTTTTTATTAAGTTTTAACCTAATTACTTATGTCCAATATATATGCTAATTAAAAAAAAAATTACATAGAATTTATGAGAATACACATTAGTTTTATATAATTTTATAATTAATAGTATCAATAATCTGTTATATTGTACATATGAATAAGAAAGGTTATTTAAATAACCTTCTATGGTTACGTGACACGTTTTAAGTTTTATATTTATTAGAATTATCTTGTGCGTTTGAGTTTGTTTTCAATAATTTTGACAATGTAAGAATAATTATATTTGGAACAAAATAAACACATATGAGAAAATGTTCAAAGAATTCAATTTAAGTAGTTTTCCAAATACTTATCTGTAATTTAATATTAGGATTATGTTAATTTTATTTAAAAAGTAGAAAGGTAATTTATATTATCTTCTATTTGTCGTTAGTATTTATATAGTTATACTTATTAGTTTGTTAGTACTAACCCGTATAAAGGAAATCATTTCATTTGCAACAACCTGAATGAATGAAATTTTTTTAAAATGTCATATAGAATTTTTTAATGTGTTATTTATTCAATATGACATGTAAGATAATTTTATTTTTAGTATTCCCAAATTTAAATTTTTCTTAATTATAATATAAAAAGAAGAATCATTAATCATATTCTTATAAAATAAAAATGCAAATTTGTTACTAGATTAAATAACCATTAACCGATTGAATTTAACATCAAAATTTAATAATAATAAATATAAACATCCTAGGTTTCTAATCATCGAAATCTATATTTAAATCACGTTTTAAGTTGATTTCGGGAAAAAATGCGTAGAGGACATCGGTATTAGCAAGATTTTTTTCGGTTTCGAGTTTTTTAATTTCTTCTTTCAGGTTGAAATTTGGTTATGTTTTAAATTTTTTTAAAATAGATAACGCCCCATCTATCTTAGCAGCTTTTAGTTGTTTATTGTATCTTTCTTCTTTGTATTCCGATTGTTGTTGGAAGGTTAAGATGGTTGCTCTGTATTGGATTTCGGTTGTGAGTTTTCAAATTTTTAGGCCTATAGTTTCTAGATCATCAACCGATTCATCTGTTGATATCTGTTGAATCGGTTGACTTGCTTCACTAGGTTCTCCTTTGATTCATGTTTTAGGTTTATGTGAAAAAGAAAGATAATGTTTAAGTTTTAATCTTTTAAAGTGGAGAGTTTGGTTTTTTTATTAGGTTTAGATAGGAAGTAGATATTTATAATGGTAATATTTCATTAAATATATGAGAAGTGGTTGTTATATGTAAAGTTTTTAATTAAATGAGAATGTTTTTATTATGTTAATATATAAGTAATTTTTTTAAATATAGTTGGTTTTTAGTTATGTGTCAAATCAATAATAAATATTTATGCGATTTAAAATTTTCTTACAATTTTCTATAAGGATAATTTTTTATATAATAATTCTACATGTTAGTTGAAAAATAATTCAAAAAAACATCATTAGTTTTCTAATAACAAAAAAATCTATTATTTATGATAGATGCATTAATTATTATGAATATTTATTTATATATTTATTTAAAATATTTTTTTATTATTAATAGATTTGGTGTTGATTAATTTTGTTTACTTATTCATTATTATTTTGATAATTAAAACATCACAAATTTAAGTGGGCTTAGTATTTTATACTTGGCACGAATTCTTTAAAATTAATCCAAAAAATTGAACAAAAGTATTTTTGTTTTTTTATGTTGGGCAGACTTTTACTTGGCCCACAATTTAATTTTATTAATAATATCAGTAATATTATTTATACGGTAACATTATAATTTATATGATTTTCATTTAATTAAGAAAATCTTTATTAATTGTTTTTTGTTCGAATTAATTTCAAATGAAAATTTAATGTATAATTGATATTATACTATATCAAAATTAAATAATTGTCTTTTATTAATTAATTTTTAAATTTTTTGGGCCAAGGAGTAATTGTACAAATTATTCACTATATGAATTATTTTACGAATTATTATTTCTTGAAAATCCGTTTGGAAAAAAATATATTCATAATATTAACATTTGATTTAATTGATTTATAAAATGTTAAAAATTAATTCGATTAACAGTTATATTGAAATACATTTATCTTTTAAATTATTCTTCAATAATAGGCATTTAGAGTAAATCTGAAAAGAAGAAAAATTATTAAAACATTATAAAATCTAAACAGCAAAGGTATCTAGATCGGGTAAATTCAATTTTCAAAACTACCAATATTTTACTTAAATTTGTTGTCGATATATGGAATCTACAAATAAGGATAAAATAAAACTTAAATGTACTCATACCTTTAGATTTTGTCGATCATTTGTTGTTCATAATGACCATTTACAGTATACATCACATGCACACAATATATATATATATATATATATATATATATATATATATAATTAGAAGTCACTGAGTTAAATAAACAGATCTGGTTTTAAAATAAATTTTAATGTTTAGATCTTACGTTTTTTGGATTTTAAGCGTTTTTATTCTTGAAAGTTGTAGATCGAACTCCAATCGTACAAATTTCCATGAAGTCGAAAAGAATACGAGATTAGAATAAACAAAAACCTAATGTCTTTGTTCGAATCAGTATTTAAAATCATAAAAACGTTTAGATTGTACCTTATTTTTGTTTTTGTTGATAGATCTGACCAGCCGAAGAGTTGATTGATCGATTAAAATGATGAAACAAAGAAAAATTGCTTGAAATCGCATAGATGCATTTAGGGATCTAGAGAAAAATGAAAAGGGTTTTTTTTTATAGCAAATGTTTATGTCGGTTTACGATAAAAAAAAAATAGAAATATCAAGTAGAATTGTTGATTAGGTTTTCCATGTTTTGGGCTTCGGTAAAAGTTATATTTTGGGTTACATTTGGGCTGCTTTTAGAGTTTTTTATGTGGACCAAATGGGCCTTCGTAATAAAATTTATAATGTTTAAATTGTAGATTAATAATGGCCCAATTTTTAATCAACAAAATGTTTAACCTTTTGGTTGTATAATAAATAAATCTGAACCCATTATTAAAATATAAATAATAAAACATATAATAAAATTTAATACATTTAAANACATATAAATTAAATAAAAATGTATATATATATATATATATATATATATATATATATATATATATATATATCAGAAATAGAAATCCAAAATCACAATAATAAAATAAGTTTAATTATATAAATTGAAAATATGAAATACAATTCTAATTAAAATATACTAAATATAATTTTTAATACAAAATAAAATTAAATCATTGTTAGCTTTAATAAAACTACTAAATATAAAATTTTTAATTTTTGGCATAACACTTAAATCCAAAGAAATTAATACTTTTAATTAGAAAACCATAAAGATTTTGAATGACAAATTAAAATACTTTTGATATTATATATCAAAATTTCATTTAATATCTTAAATTATATATAAAAATTTAACAAAACATTAAGCAATTATTTGTCATGCGCACATCGCGGATTATGTCCTACTTTCTATATTATTTTTGTTGTTTTTTGTTTTGCTTTGTAACTATATAAATATTTTTATAGAGGACGGTTGTCATCGCACTTTCTGTCTCTGTCTTTCTCTCTCTCCCTGGTCGGAGTTAATCACCGGCGAAGAAGATACTAAGGCGGGGGGTACGAAGAACTCTACTTCTCCCTTCTAATCACAACTTCTCGCATCGTCTTCATAGTGGTTTGGCTTTGGTTCATTTATATGTCAAAGTCAAGTTATGATTATTGGCTTCGCGCTTTGCTTACCCTTCGGCAAAGGTTCAACTAGTTTGTTTTCCCTGTCATTCGGGTTGACCAAGGTTTCTCTAGTTTCTGCCGTCGTTTTGTGCGCGGTTAAGGATTGTCGTGGTTATTGCCTCTTGTTATGCTTGATTGAGCCTCGCTGGTAGACGCTTTTGGTGCTCGATTAGTCTCTTCTGGCAGGTAGATTCATCTTTTTTAACTCTCAAGTGTTTTTTGCAGCGTCGCCGTGACTGTAACAACGAGCCTATCCCGGTTTATCCTTTTCCTGTGTTTTTTTAGTTTATGTACTCGGCATACCGAAGTTTTTGTATTTGTGTTACGTGCTACTTTGTTCTTGTTTGTTTCAATGGAAATTATATGACGGTTGTTGTTGGCAAAAACAAAATATAAATATTTATATATATTTAGTCTAAGTGATTATTCAGTTATCTAGGTATATGGATATTTTTGTGAAATGCTCCATATATTTCTTACATTGCAAGTAGAAGCTGAGATGAAGACAATGAAAACCCAAAGAATTCAACAAACATACATCCACATTTCTCGGATTGAATCTAAAAGATGAAGATCGATCTCATGTTGAAAAGTATGAGGTTCCACTAGCAGCAGGTCGCACCTAAAATAATGCAAGAAATAGGTGTTCAATTTGGATGTCAGTTCGGTTTTGGTTCAGTTTTTTTATTTTTTGGTTTTTTGGTTTATAATAAAAAGCTACCATATGAAAATAATATCTACTTCGGTTTGGTTCAGTTTGGATACTTTCGGTTTTGATTTGATTTTCGGTGTATTCGGTTGTTACCAAAAATTATATATATTTAAAATATTTGTAACCATGTGGAAAATTTAATGGATTGATAAATCACTTTTTACTTAATTTTATGTAAAAGATGTGATAAGTGCATTATTCACTAAGTTATAAGAAATAAAAATTATAATGGTTTCATAAGAGACGACATAAGTTAGAAAATAATAAATAAATAAAATCAAAATTTATAATAACAACAGACTAAAGACCAAAACTACTGGACTTCCTCATATTAATGTCAATCACCATTATTTATTTCCTTCTCATGATGCACATAAAATAATGTCTATTTAAATTAAAAAAAATTTTCTATTTTTGATTCACTTGATTTACTTACAATATATAAATATTTGAATTACTAAGATTTTTTTTCCTTTTACTGGACATTGATTTTTTTATCTTTTAGAAAATTGTAAATTTATGCATATTATTTAACTATATAATAAATATTATATTATCAAAATATCAAAATTAAATATTTAAATTACCTTTTTATAGTGAACACTGGTTATTCTTTTTTTCTCGTAGATGGTAAATCCATATAGATCATTTTATAATTATTTAATATTTATTATATTATTTAAATGAATAATAAGATTTATTGGGTTTTTTATGGTAATCGGTTTTCTCGATTAGTATATACTTTATTCATATCTATTGTTTTTATAATGTATATCCAAATGATCTATATGATTTATCCAAAACCATATCATATCTTCTATTTCGGTTCAATTCAATTTTACCGAATCGAATACCCCTAATTTAGTCGAGTCTCTCTCTCTTATTTGTGAATCATAAATAAGTTCAGTGAAGTGTAGAAAAGTTAAAAAAAAAAATCATAAAATATTTTTTTGCTAGAAGCCAACAAAGCATGATGTATATTATTGTTTCAACTCTTTAACGTAGAAAATAAATATACACTCCTAAAATGTATATTAAGTCATAGAACCATTCCATTTAATAGATAGCAAAAACGTTCCTAAAGTGGAAAGCAGCACAACTCATAAATTAACAAGGTAATTGAACTCTAACATCTATTAGAATAACTATAACTAGAAATTATCCCGCGCTACGCGAGGGTTTTGTTTTACATAAAATTATCTTATAATAATCAAGAAATTATAGAAATTTTTTAGAATAACTATAACTAGAATAACTATAACTAGGAATTATCCCGCGCTACGCGAGGGTTTTGTTTTACATAAAATTATCTTATAATAATCAAGAAATTATAGAAATAACTATTAGAATAACTAACATCTACTAGAATAACTATAACTAGGAATTATCCCGCGCTACGCGAGGGTTTTGTTTTACATAAAATTATCTTATAATAATCAAGAAATTATAGAAATAACTATTAGAATAACTAACATCTACTAGAATAACTATAACTAGGAATTATCCCGCGCTACGCGAGGGTTTTGTTTTACATAAAATTATCTTATAATAATCAAGAAATTATAGAAATAACTATTAGAATAACTAACATCTACTAGAATAACTATAACTAGGAATTATCCCGCGCTACGCGAGGGTTTTGTTTTACATAAAATTATCTTATAATAATCAAGAAATTATAGAAATAACTATTAGAATAACTAACATCTACTAGAATAACTATAACTAGGAATTATCCCGCGCTACGCGAGGGTTTTGTTTTACATAAAATTATCTTATAATAATCAAGAAATTATAGAAATAACTATTAGAATAACTAACATCTATTAGAATAACTATAACTAGGAATTATCCCGCGCTACGCGAGGGTTTTGTTTTACATAAAATTATCTTATAATAATCAAGAAATTATAGAAATAACTATTAGAATAACTAACATCTATTAGAATAACTATAACTAGGAATTATCCCGCGCTACGCGAGGGTTTTGTTTTACATAAAATTATCTTATAATAATCAAGAAATTATAGAAATAACTATTAGAATAACTAACATCTATTAGAATAACTATAACTAGGAATTATCCCGCGCTACGCGAGGGTTTTGTTTTACATAAAATTATCTTATAATAATCAAGAAATTATAGAAATTTTTTTTGGCTAGTCACTGAAAACTATAAAGTTATTTACTTTTGATTACATGAACACATATGCAATACAATAACTATATTTTCAATACAGGATGAATGGTTATGTTCGTGTGAAAGTGTTTAACAGACATTTGTTTTTTACATAGAAATTCTGATTTTGAAGTGAATTTTGTGTTTTTGAAGTTGTTAACTTAATCCATTTAAAAAACCTTTTTTTATGTTAGAAAGGTTATGTTCAGCTTTCTATGTTTGAGAATTTGTTTTTCTTATAGATGGCAGTTTGAAAAACACCAAAATATTAATGTTATACATAATGGAAAAAAAACAATACCTCCAACTTTACCTCAATTACTACAAAAGAAAGGTTATGCTTTTGTAGTCTTTGCAAGCTTGAATAATAATGTTATACACATGAAAAAACACCAAATTATTAAATTTCACTCGTTGTTATATTTAATCAATAAATTATGTGAAACCAAATGACCATTGGAGCATATACTTAAACTTGATTCATTCATGAACTTATGAAGAACGAAAACAATATGAAACAAAATTCTAAAGATTTAACTACCTAAAATTATTCAAAAATCAAGTCAATCCATAAATTCTCATTTATCTTGCTCATAAATTTCATAAAGAAACTATTACAATACAAAGTGTTTCACAACAATCGCATAAGAATTGGCCTAGCAAAGTGGTTTCCAAATCCAATGACAATATGATTGTCTTCAAAACTAATATCAATCATTGACACCTACAAAAGATCACATAGATCAAAATTAATAGCTACATTCAAAATAAAATTATACGTAAATGAAAATTTTTGTGAGCAACATTGTAGTAACGTTTTCCAACGGAATTTTCTTGCACATTGTCAAATGTCACAATATTTGTTTCTTTCAATCTACAAAACTTTTAGAAATTAATAATATTTTTTTTGTTAAAAGGTTTATTTATTAAATTCAAATATAATCAATTACATCTTTCAGCCCAAAATACAATACAGTAAAATATCTAAGCCTAAACATCTTAGTCCAGGTGAATTTTCCAGAGCCCAAATTCAAGCCCGGGCCCAAACCTAACTCTAGGAAACCCTAGACACAAAAGGGAGAATCCAAAAGTGACATTGCCGTCGTAAACTGCAAGATTCGCCGGAAACTCGCCGGCGAAAGCAACTGACACGGCGCTGCACCACCGCACACACATCACGTCGGAAGTTGGATGGAAGGAAAAAAGGGTATGTGGCTTGCCCCGACGGGAAAAGAGAGAGAACGGTAGATTTCCTGTTGGGTTAGGAACTGGATCGACGGCTTTTGGGTTTGGTTTAGCACCAGAATCATGCGACGGTGGTCCCCGCGCCACTGCATGAACCCGAGACCTCACTCCCCTACAGAAAAAAACCCGAAACCAACCTTGATTCCCATTCAACTCTAACACGCCGAGCTCTTGCTCTTGCGCTGCGGTGGATTTGGCCTGAGGCACCGCCGAAGAGCCGCTTCAGCCTCGAACCGAGGTAAGGTGAGCCGAGATGAGAAGGAGAGACATGGAACTGTAGCGATATCGGGAGAAAGATGAAAACTGGCTCAGTTAGCGGGTGGTGGCCTCCGTACTATCCTCCTCCGGCTCTAATCTCATATCTGAAGAAACAGAAAGAGAAAATAGAGAGAAAAAAATAGAGAGAAAGTGTAACAAAACTGTAGTAATTATTTGAAATTAATAATATTTAAACTGTTTATATTATTAATTTAGATAGATATTATTTTATGAAAAATAATTTGTTTGAAACTTAAAATTAAATCAGTAAAAATATATTAATTTACAAAAATAATATTTTCAAATATTAATTTACATTGGGTATATGTCATATTTTATTTAGTGTAATAATGAAAGTATTTATATAAGAATAAATTTTAATAATGCCACATAAATTTTATATTCCAAAAATAACACAATCTCAATTATTCCAAATATACTATTAAAATATTTTAAATTTGAAAATTTGAAAATTATTTTAAATCAATGATATTTTGAAACAAAATATTCTTGTAATATTTTTATTTAAGTTTAAGAAAGGATGTTATTTTTAAAAAGTGATAGATTTAACTTTTAAGGATCACTCTTTCGTCTATAACAATAGTTATTTATAACATCATTTATTTCTGGTGTTTAGATTCACACATAACACTAACACGTTCTGAAAATGACTAACAAAAAACTGTTATGGGTTTATAGACTTATAAAGAAGTTTGTTACTTACCCCATTGTCCTTGACCACCAGCAGAACTGGAGGAAAGTCAATATATATGTCAAACAGAGAAGTGTCATCATTCAACAACCCTATAGAGCTTAGGATGTTCATTTGAACTTCATTTTGATAAAGTCCTCCAGCTGTAGGATTGAAATTTCGTAACATAAAATGTACTTGGGGAGATCCTGAAAAGAAATGGAAAGTATATCAAATTTTCACATATATCATAAAAGATTTAAAGAGATGTGCATTTGGACAAAATAATATAGCAAGCATAGTAATGTGCAAATAATTAATATCAACAAACAAAAACGGATATAAATTATGAAGTACCTTGGGGAAGAACTCCACCCATCATTCGATTTTGTCCAATATTTCCAGATATAGTATTTAGCTGAGAACCAGGACTCAGAATAGATAATCCTCCATCAGAGCTTAAAGTCCAGCCCATTGTGCCTCCAACAACCATATGCCTTATATAACTTGTTCGAGAGCCTGCATTTCCCAAATTTTGAGAAACTCTCTATCCTGGTACGGTAAACCAATTAGTCAATTACCAAGCATGGCAAAGGTAGCAAGAACTCAGGAACCAACCTACAGTACCCATTAGTGTTACTACTGATCTAAAGGCTTCTAACAGTAATGTTATCTCCCCTATTTGTGGGTCCTGAGAGTCCATGAGAGCTACCATGATAATATCTGCAAATGAGAATCCAAAAATGAACTTTGAGGCAAGCTAAAGAAAATGGTTGTTTTACACTATTTTCAGGATAACAACACATGCATAACTGCACATGAGAGAGTGAAAATCTTCCATTAGAAATACTTACACTTTGTTGTTAGACTACAGAAGAAGGAATAGTATTTAGATCCAAATTTCTCTGTCCAAGTGTACCTGCAAAGTTGGGAATATAATAGTTTCCATGAATAATATGAAGGCCATGTATAGATCTTATAGAAACAAAATAATCCACATAAGCTCAATAGATTTCTGATAGAAGCAACTCCACAAAATATACCCACCAGCATGATGATAAACTGGAGAAACTGCCCCAGATTGGCCAGAGAAAGAAGTAAACGGTCTCCCGAACCGTTTGATAAACTTGAAGTAGATCCGTTTATTGATGACTGGAAGCATCATTGTAATTACCACTGGTTAGAGAATTGATAAACCTTAAACATTCTAGAAATTACATTGGCACTACTGCAACACATAGATTTGAAGATTTTTGGTATTACATTAAAGTAAATTTGACATTTGCAGCAAAGTAAGCATGAACTCTTAAATGAACTCAGGACTGATAGATTGCTCTCTTAATTAGTTGGTTTGCCTGAAAAGAAAGAATCAAATGGTGAGACAGAAACAAAACCTAAACGGAAAATACATGGAAATGGATTAGATTTGATTTGAATCGATCAAAACATTTAAACAGTAATACATCAATGCATATGAAGCCTACATTACAAACAATGACCCTATCAAGAACTTGGTTGAACATTTTAATGTCAGTAACCAGTTAAGGATTCAATAGAAAGATCAACAGTTCTGATATCTGAATAAAGGATGCCCATAAGCTCGAAGGATCATGATTCTTAAAGATCTCAAATACAATCACATCAAGGAAACATAAAGACTGAGAAGAACCCACCGCATACAAAAAATTCTCTCTCTTTCTAACCTTCTCTCTCTCTCGAATCTCCCATTTCAGATCTACTCTGAGATTGGGGCCTGTGGAGCGTGAAGAGGGGCGGAGAGTTCCTTTCTTAGTTCGAGCCACAACAATCCCTGTCTAGTCTCGGGCTCGCCGGTGAGAGCCAACTCCGGCGAGTCCCCCAAAGTGCATTATCTCCCTAGCCTTCACAATCCTCCGATTTCCCTTCTTCCTAACAGTCTCACGGCGTCTCGGGTGGGGTCTTATAGCAGCTTCTCGGCATCGCTTACCGACCAGTTTGGGTGCGGCGGCAAAGCGTGGAGGACGTCTCGGTGTTGAAGCAGAGACCTCAAGGCAGCAAGGGTTTGCTCTCCGGACGGCAAAGGGTGTCTCGAGTGCTCAGTAGATTGCGGGAATAGGTCTGCCGGGAATCACGCTGCCGCAGAGCCTTAAGGCGTGGAAACCCGTTTCCCTTGTTGCTAGAAACCTAGCTCCCCCTTCAGTCTCCGGTTGTGGCGTTCGAAAATTGACCTATCTCCTCCTTTTTTCTTCATCCGGGACTTCGTGGGCGGTAGTGGCAGCTCCGTCTCAGATCTCCGGCGTCGGGTCATCGCCACCGTGCGGCGAGGTCCGCAGCCACAGTGGCGCCGTCTATAGTCTAGGGTTTTCTTATTCTGCTTGGGCTTTAGGGTTCCCTGGTAGCGGGACAGGTGGGCCTCTAGAGCCCATTCTGAGATTGTTGGGTTTTATGGAATTGTGGGCTTGTTTAGGTTTTGGGCTGATTTTGTATCTTTTGGGCTAATTCTGGCTCTTATATATTAATAAAATAAATATTAAAAAAAGAACCCACCACATACCTTAGAGCGACTACATTAAGGGAAGTGACCTGGCGCCTGGAGGAAGAGCTCTCATCAGGATCTTCATCAGCGAGAAGCGCAGCCGCCTGCCTCATCCAATCTGCAAGCTAAGAAAACTCATCGATCGCCTCCATCGTCACTTGCAAAACTGTTGATATTGCCAACAATTTTTAAGAATATTAATTGTACTATTAAGCTAGTGATTTCTAAGAATATGAAGAAGAATAAAGCATAACCTCTTCCGAAAAAATCGTGAATGATCGAAGAAGGAAAATGGAACTCTTATTAACGTAATACAGGTTCACAAATACTCCATTTAACCCAAAGAAATCCAAAAGACACGAGAGGAAAAACGAAGAGATATAAAGAGTGAAACTTAGATAGAAGCTTACGTGTCTGTGTTTAAGAAGAGTATAGAAAGCTGATGTGGCTATCTTCAGAGGCTCCCATATATTCTTTTTATATAATAGAATGTAGGTACTTAAAAAAACAAACATTTGTATCAAAAACCAGTAGAACAAAGGGAATTTTGCTTGAATTGCCATAATTGGCTAGAAAACAAACATTAATGCCACAGTGGAGTGTTTTTGCGCGGGATGCTATAACCGTGTGGCATTAGGTCATATGGAAAAAGACCAGTGTGTCCTTGCATCGTATGTTGTGTTTTGGCGCCTAACGGGAACGATTGTCAGCTGGGTGGGACCGGATGGGACCTGCATTTAAGGTTACTTAATGCAATTAGAATTACTAAAATTATTTATATTTATAAACCAAACGATAATGTCTCATTAATCTATGGCAGGTGGTTAACTTCCATAACTGCAGACCATTTGAAGAAAAATTTCGGCAGGTGAGAGCATTAAGTAAGAAGTTGGAAGAAAAGAAGGTAAATTTATTTGTTATATTCAATAAAGATCGAGGTGTATTAACTTAAAATGATTTTGGAAAATTTAATAAGTTATTAAATGAGAGAATATGCCGCCTTATGCAAAAGTGAAAAAAATTTTAACTGATGATGTTCTCGTTGCAGGTTCGAGAAACAATGGACGAAACGGTAATGGTAATTGTAGGAGACTGGGAATGCTTGGAGTATGGGAGGTGGCATTTCTCGATTTCAAGAAATGTTTATTAAGTGTGTCGCTCTGAAGGTGGACGAGAACTTCGTAAGTTTCAAAACAAAGGTTGAACTTGCATTCGATACCACCAACAGCGGGAACAATGTCTCCATAAGTTACTCGATTGACAGTGCGGATACAGTGTTTACACAGGCAAAAATGCCTCCAGTGATCGTTGACTTTGAAGAGAGTTTGGAAATGTATAGAAGGATAAGAATATAAAAAGGTGGACTAAATATGTTCATGTCCATAACCGATAACAAGGTGAAGGCGGGTCATGACTCGGAGGAGAGACCAAATGCGGACATTGGAGATATAGCATTATCTCCGAATGGTGGATCGAGCAATACATATGATGAAGATGAATTTCTCGAACAAGTAACACATATTGAAGATGTGTATAGATAGTCTATGAGTGTTGTGGATGGACAACAAATTGGGCAGTAGGGAGATGAGGGAAAAGAAAACAATAGACAAAAGCCGAAGGATGATGTTGAATTGTCCGGTGGACAAAATGCGTACGATTCATCTCCGACATATGACATGGACTATATGACGGATTTGATAAACATGGAGTATCCAACCCAGTGGGATCCGTACAGTTTTAAGCATATGTATGATGGGGAACCTTCGTTGTGTGGATAAAATGTACAGCTTATACAGTCGTTTGACCTACTGAGGAGACATGACATGTTAACGGAAACAAGTGGTCTATCACGTACCAATGAAGACGCATATGAACCTATGAATGATACGAGAGATATAGAAATGGAAAAATCTGGTGAGTCAGAGTCGAATGTAGGAGATCGTTGGGGTGTGGATAACGTTGAATCAGTGACATTGTCAGTTGGAGGACAGGCGGTGATAGAGCAGCTTTTTGAAGGTGACAATGGGCAATTAGACACTGTAGCACGTGTGCGGATAGCTGAAGGTCAGGGGCTAATTGAATATAATGGAAATGAACAATCAAATGAAGATAGGCAGGAAGTAAACGAGGACGTGATTGAGGAAAGAAAGTGGCATTGGGCAATCGATCCACAACCATGCAGGGATAACGTTAAACGTATTAGTAGTGACAAAGAAAACATGCATTTTAAGAAAGGAGAAGATGCACACTACAAGAAATATGGCTTTCCTTAGCGTTCGAAAAACGCTATCGTAGGATAGC